>JALAZF010000040.1:21785000-21977490 GCA_022829125.1 Lathyrus tuberosus
TGTTTAACTGAACAAATGCTTAAAGAGATTCGGGGAGTTCGGGGTCAGGTTATACAATGGGGAGTTTTCAATTACACATCCTATATGTGGTTATCCACAGGTTGTTAGCAATTTTCCTTACTGATTTCTACTTACTGGTGTTTGTTTGTCATGGGTTTGGAAAGTTTCTCCATTGGGAGGTTTTTGTTGATTTCGGTTTTTTTTCCGATGTTTTTGGTAAGGTGCCGGACCTAAGGTTTTTGATTGGTGTGTGAAGGTACTGGACCTAAATTTTTTGATTGGTGTGCTCGCTAAGATTTCGCAATCTTATGCCTACGTATTCCCGTTTAAGAAAACAGGGAAATCAGAGCAATCGTAGTTCCACCTATTCTATGGGAGGAAAAAGGTGTTTTGGTGTCTTGTTTAAAGCCCAAGATTGAAGCTAAAGGTTATTTGTGTCTTGTTTGAAGCCCAAAATTGAAGCTAAAGTTTTGACTGAGAGAGAATTTGTCATCTCTAAAGGGAGACATCTCGTCTGTTTATCACAACTGTTGGGTGATTGATTATAAAGGATAATTACTTTAACTGGGATATGTGTATCCAGCAATGCCATAATTTCCTTAGGAGTCTTTCATGCTAAGAGAGGGATGTTGGCTTGGATGTAAATAATCCAGAGGCTTGCCACTTACAGCAATTAGATGAGAGATGATTTACCATGATAAGAGATGGACTACAACTTGGATATTTAAATTAACAAGTGTGTCACTTACATCAGTTATTTGGGATTAATGTTTGTTTTGAATGTGTGATATACAAAGAAGTATCTTCCTACAGAGAGATTTTGATTTCCTCTGAGGGGATTTTAGTTTTTTTTGTATGTGCCTTGATCAAAGCCCAAGGTTGAAGCTAAGAGATTGATTGACTCCACTGGGGAAGTCCTTATACAAAGCCTAAGAGGAGGCTAGAAAAGACTGACTCAACAAGAGATTGTTTATCTGTCTTGTACAAAGCCCAAGATTGAGGCTAAAAGAGAATTGACTCTTTTGGGGATATCATTATACAAAGCCTAAGAGGAGGCTGAAAGTTTAACTTTTCCGGGGAAATATTTGTATGTGTCTTGTACAAAGCCCAAGATTGAGGCCAAAAGAGGGTTTTTTGATTCCACTGGGGAATATTATTATGTGTCTTGTACAAAGCCCAAGATTGAGGCAAAAAAAGGGGAAACTGACTCTACCGGTGAGAGGTTTTATCTGTCTTGTACAAAGCCCAAGATTGTGGCAAAAAAGGAATTTGACTCTATGGTTTAGTATGATTTGTCTTGTATAAAGCCCAAGATTGAGGCTGAAAAAGAGGATTGATTCTGCTTAGGGAGATTAATTCCCAAATCCTAAAAGAAGGCTCGGAGGAATTGACTCCGTTGGGAGGATATTTATCCATAGTTTAAGAGAAAGTTATGAAGATTTTGACTTTGCTGAAGAAAGTTTATATATGTCTTGTACAAAGCCCAAGATTGAGGCTAAAAAAGAGATAATTGACTTAGTTGAGGATATTTCAGGTGTCTTGTACAAAGCCCAATATTGAGGCTGAAAGAACTGACTCAACAAGAGAGTGTTTTTAGGGGATTGACTCAACAAGAGAGTGTTTTTGAAGCTAACTCTGCTGAGGAAAAATCATTATACAAAGCCTAAGAGGAGGTTGGCTTCTGCTGAGGATTTTTGAGATCCAGAGGCAGGTCCAAAATGGGGAATCAACTCTTGCTGAGGATTTACAAAAGAGTTGAGGTATCAGATGCCTTGAGGTTTTGATTTGGAATAATGTTATACTAATGATAAGCTGATCCTAGTTGGGGAAATTGAGGATGAAAGACTGAATTTTAGATCCTGTGAGGGTTTTAACTCTACTGGAGATTGGTTAAATGACCAGGTTTTTTTCCTGTGTTTGTAGGGAAGTTGAGAATGTCTTTGAGATCCAAGAGGAGATTAGACTGTCCAAGTCTGCTGGGATGGAAGAGTTTATCTTTGTATGATGCCCAAGAGGAGGCTGGTGTTTTAAGGGATGAGAATCAACCCTTAAATTGGTCTGAGGTTTTGACTCTTCGGAAAGACTGCTCTAACAAAGGATGACCAAGTTCTGTCCTATACCTTTAAGAGGTCTTCAGGGTCCTTGTATTAAACCCAAGAGAAGGCATGAGAACTTCTGAGAAGCCGAAGGGTCCAAGTACAAAGCCCAAGAGGAGGCGGGGATGCTTTTAGGAAGCCTGTGGGTCCAAACTTAAGAAAAGTTCAAGAAAAGTTTCACCGGGAATAATCTTTTCTTTAGTGAACAGTTCTAGGGTTTGAAGGAATTCAAGAGAGGTTTCACTGGGAATTAATCCTCTCTGGGGAAATGAATTTCTTAGACAATTTTCTAATAGTGATAGTCTGAGAAAAGTTTCACCGGGAATAATGCCTTTCTCTTTGTTCCATGTTGTATAAGCCCAAGAGGAGACAAGACTGTATATGGAATTCCTATGCGGAACTAGTTTTGACTGTTGAAAGAGTGACCACTGGCTTTATCTAATTCTAGACCTAATTGTCGGGGAAAAATCTAAGCAGATAATATACAGGCATATATATACAAGTGAAATATATACTGCATGTAAAAAGAGGGTAGGAGGACTTACAGGTGAGCAAGCTTCCAGCACAAACAAATATATATATATATATATATATATATATATGTGTGTGTGTGTGTGTGTGTGTGTGTGTACGTGTGTGTGTGTGTGTGTGCTAGTATGTAAAAGAAAGTTGTTTAAAACTTACAGGTGAACAAGCTTCCATGTTAACAGCTGTATGGTTAGTTGTTCAAGATATTAAAGAAAGTTTTGATAACAACTATGAATTTGAATCTAAATCAAAAGGAAAGTTGTTTTTGAAAAGATTGGGGCTTATACTCAAGGAGAGGCCCAGGAATAACAGTCATTGCACCGTCGTTTTTGAAAATTGTACTGGGACTTATACAATGACTGACGCCCAAAATTATTTATGTACAAGAGATGGTTGGGTCTTACACTCTACTAGAGGTCCAAAGTATTTAAAAAAGAAAGATGGGACTTACAACACAAGGGGAGGCCCAGATGGTTTTTGTTTAAAAGGCGATGATCGCGCCGAGATTTTTAAAATCGTATCGGGGCTTATACAATAACTGAGGCCCAAAAATAGTTTCCTGTACAAAGGGGTTGGGTCTTACACTCTATTAGAGGCCCAAAGTGTATTGAAAAATATTTGTGAGGGTGAAAATAATCAAAACCCTAATTTGATTTTAAAATGTATTTTAATTGAATAAAAATTCAATTAAAATGATCAAAATTATCAAACATGTATGAAAAAACAAGTTTTGATCTTGGATTAATGTTTGAAAAATCATGTTTCATTCATAGAATTATTTGAAAATCATTTGAATTTGCAAAATCAAGAGAAAGAAGTATTTTTAAATGTTTAAAAACAAATAAAAACATAATTCTTTACAAAAATACCAAATATATGAAATAAATAATATTTTTGTGAAATTTTTGTAGAATAAAATATTTTAATATTTTTGGAAATTTTCAAAAAAAGAACCAATAAAAAATAATTAAAATTGAGAGAGAAATTAATTTTGGAATTAATTAACAAAAACCATAAAAATGTGAAAAAATAAATAGCAAAAATAGAGAAAATGGCAAAATGGTCTGGGTGGGTGTTGAACCCACGACCTGCCAAACAAACACACATGCGCGCTACCACTGGGTGGTGATACATCTGTGTATCAAAACCACCCCATGAACATATATGGGGTGCCTTGTTTTAGGCCTGGCCAAGGCGCCATGGCCTGGCCCTTGCCCAAGGCAAGGCCTGATTTTAGGCCTCTTGCATGAAGGCTCAAACTTTCTCATTTCTCCATGGATTGGGACAAAATTTTGGTGTATCCTGCCTAGAATTTCATGAGGAATCCAATGGTGCCCTTGGAATTTTCAGAAAATGACTCCATTTTAAAATCCGATAGTGATTTCAAAATAGGCCTAAATTTGCGTGTTCTATGCTATCATATCATACAGGCAACAATAGCATGGTAAATTGGTTCAAACACAACATATATGATATGTATGAGATGTCCATGATCAATGGACCTCAAAGCAATGCATGATTTCGAGAGTTCAAGTTGTGATGCACTTACCTCTTGAAGCTTCTTGTGCTATCTGTCAAGTTCCTTGTGCCAGAAGTAATTCAATGCTTTGAACACTCTTGATTAATCCCTTAGATGCTTTTAGGATGATCAAAACCAGCTAGAATCCTCAGGAACAAGAATTGGCTCTTTCTTGCAAAAAGGCCAAAAGTGACCAAGATAGTAACTCTCTCAAATGGTGTTCCAGATGAGGGAAACCAATTGGGATAGTTTGAGGATGACATTTGGAGTGTGTTTGAGGCCTGGTTTGGTTTTGGAAGTGACTGAATCAATACATGGCTTGAAAAATGCAAAAAAGTCAAAATTTGAGGTTTTGGAGGTTGACTTTCTGATTTTGGTGTTTCAGATCAAAGATGAGTGTTTGAACAGCTTAGATATGACATATTGGATGTGTTTGGATCATAAGCTGTGGTGGAATTGCTCTCTAACTCAAAAACTCAGAGATGACTTGCAAAAGAAGGCATTTTGGCCTAAAGAGAGAGATTTTGAGGAAAACATAAGTTATAGGGCTTTGTTGTACTAAAACTGATCACAAATGAGCTCTATTTATAGTGTAACAAGTTTGTTTTGCAAGCAATAGTGAATGGCAGCTGGTACAGGCCTTTGGCCAATGTTGATCCAAGGGAATCTTTAGTCTCCTCTAGCCATTGACTTGAGGTTAGGGCACATGCCTATGGTCCTTTGATTCAGAGCTGAATCTTGACTCATTCAGTTGGGAATGTCTCAGTCCATGCCACCTTGATGCATCCATTGAATGCTTGGAAACAAAATTGGAGTCTTAAAGCTTTTTATCCTTTTTAGGGCACTCATGGCTACATGTAGCTCCTTGGACTTGGGAGGCTTGTGGATCAGATATTTTCTCTTGGATGTTATCCTATGATATGTCCAAATGGATGACAAGGCTTGGAGTTGTCCAAGTTAGCCAATTCGAGCAAAATGCACAAAATCTGCCTTGTATAAATCAGTCCATGATGCCATGTTCTAAGGGTTGTATCTCCCTACTCAAATTGAATTTGGAGATGATCTGGTACTTGTTGGGAAGCCCTCATGGCATACTTCAACTTTGATGTTCACCAATGGACCTGGTTTAACTTGGATCAAGGTGAAAAATGTCCCTATATTTTGGAAAAAGTAAGGCAGATTCTGACTTTTTGAAAATTTCACTAAGTGTTGGAAAAAGTGTCATTTTCATGTTTTTGAGATTTTGATCAATCCATAACTCAAAATCCATGAGGATTTGGAATCTCTTGTAGTTGACACTTTTAAAGTATGTCATATGGACTTTCATTTGAGCTTTGAATGGGTGAAAAAGGCCTTGTGGTTTAGGAGTTATGACCTTGCAAAGTTGGTACAAAATCACTTTTGTTCCATAACTTAGAAAAATTTTGGTTTCTCAAGGTTGTCCCTTTTGCAAGAAACCCCACTTTTCTTGATTTTTCTTAATTAATGATGATCAATACCATACATTAACATTGTTTTTGACTTAGGCGAACCATATTTGTGAAAAATTCCAAAAAATCAAACTTGATTTTGTGCACAGTTGACTTTCTATCGGATGAAATCCAAACTATGCGATCCTTTGTGAAATCAAGTCCTTGACCTAATTCAACCTAATGGATGGATTCCATAGGTGTTTTAGGGTGTATTGAATCATGTCCCAAGGTTTGGGAGCATGTCTTGGTCAAAAGTCAAAGATACAATTGACTTTTTCTTAAAAACCCTAATTGTGGGCCAGATGAAATTGAAACTTATGAATTAAGCTTCTTGGATCAATCCATTGTTGCAAATGGATAAATATGGTGTATTTGAGGCCCTAAAATCATGGCTTGAGGTCTTGGCTCATGCTTTTCCTCAAAAGTCAACTTAGGGGTGAATTAGGTCAAGAAACCCTAATTCCTGATTTTTTGTGAATGCATCCCCTGAGGCTAAATTGACTTGATGATTAGGTCCATAAGGTCACTTGGAGTATCTTGGGTTATGCTTTGAAGCATTGGCTCATGCCCAAAAGAAAATTTCCATCTGGAGGCCTTGGTCGACCAAAACCCTAATTTGGTGACACTGGCTTTCTTGAGACTTGATCCACTTGGAATGTTGTAACTTTGTACTTGATTCTTGATGTGGGAGTCCTATTGATCTCTTATGGATGTTTGAGAGGTTATACAAGTTGAAGATCATGTCATTTCTTGATTGATCCTTTGTCTAAGTGCTCTGAGAGGGCTTAAAACCCTAATTCTTGATTATGGTGAATGCTCACCCATCTTTGAGGAGATGGATGAGGCATGAAGGTACATCCATATTGTGGTAATGATTCTCACAATGATGGGAAATCTTGGTGGTCAAAATTTGGGGTATGACAGTGGTAAAACTAGATAAATCAAGATGAAAACATTGGATTTGTTAACTCCCCTCACAGATAAAGAGTTTACACTCTACTCCATTTGTGAGTATACTTCTCCCCCTTTGGCATTATCAAAAAGCGAGAAAAGAACAAAGAAGAAGAAGAAGAAGAAGAAGAAGCAAGTAAGTAAGCATCACATTAAACATATATATCACATTGTAGAGCAATTAATGGCAAAAGGAAGCAATTTTCACATGTAATGTTAATTCTAAGTTGATAGATTTCCTTGATAAATTTCTTATTTTCATTTTCTAAAAAGGTGACATGATTTTTAGAAGTGATAACAATATTTTATAGCCTAGCATTTTCTCTATTTAGGCCTATGCAAATAGAATATAATTCTTGAAAGGAAAATTTGGTTTTAGCTTTATTTTCCTTTCCATCTTCGTAGTTGGTCATAAGGCATATGTTTGTATCGTCCTTTTGTTTTGATTCATCACATGAGTCTGAGTTGTTTCTTTATTTTACGATGACCTTTTAGTTTTTTCTATTTCATATTGAACCTTGCATTTTTTCATAAATTATTTCTGTTAGAGTTTCTTGATACTTTTTAGCTCATCCAATGTCTCCTACAATTTATCCCTCTTGATCTTAATAGGACCTTCATAGATCATTTTAGAGGTGTCTCCCATTTTGTTATCACTTCTACATTAAAATACATAGTTATACTCTTCCATGTTTAATGCACTAACTATTAGGTACTTAGTTTTTAAAATGTGTTTCACCTTTTATTTTTCCTCTTAGGTCCATAAGTTTCTCGACTTATTCACTACCTAAGTATTTATGAAATGAGTAGGAATAAAAGGATCATACTTAATAGTATCCAACATATTAAAATCAAATATGTTTATAAAAAAAATTCATTCTTGCTTTCCATATGATAGACCTTTCACCATCAAATGGTAGAAGTTTGTTTGCGGGAAGACTTCTATTTTGAGAAGTATTTGAAGCCACCATTATACCTTATGAGATGATTAGTATTATTAAATGAGTTAGGCTATGATGTCATTTGTTGACCAAGCAACTTCAAACACAAGAGGGGGGGGGGGGGGGGATGATATGTGTTATTTGGAAAATGATTGTTTTTGTTGCAAATGATTGATTTTCAGGTTCATTAATTTTAATAAATGAAAAAAATAAGAAGAGATTAAGTAATGAATAATAAGAGAGAGAGAGAGAGAGAGAGAGAGAGAGAGAGAGAGAGAGAGAGAGATCACACTAGAATTTATACTTGTTCTACCTTAACCCACGTGACATTCAATCCCCAGTAGTTTTCCACTTTAAAAATTGAGTTTGTATATCAAGATCAACACAACAATCTTCCTTTCTCCAATCTTTTTCACATGTATAGCTTGCAACCTCGTTGTCACCTACAAAGATACAAGATAACTATGTCCTCTAATTACAATTACTATTAGACAATGGTCTTCGATCTAAAGGGGGGGGGGGTTTGAATAGATCATAATTTTTTCAACCAAAAACTTTTGGCAAAAATCTGTTTTCAAAATATGGTGCAGCAGAAAAATGACCCGGATTGAATTGTCTAACCGAACCTACTATCAAAAAGCAATATACATATCGTAAACCAAACAGAGTAATAACGAACGTAAATGTTCAACAACAATCAAGCTACGAATCAATTCAATGCAATGCTAATCGTAACTCGTATGTCCAATGAACCAAAAAGCAATCAAAATACGCATAAACAATTTATCGAACACTTGATGTGCAATCGATAACAATTGTAAATATAGTTTGTTTTGTTGATGTTAAAAACCTATCACATTCAAAGTGATTGTGATTATATCAATAACAACACCTTTAAAAGATAGTAGAAAACAATTTCCAATCGAATTGATCAAACAACGGCGAACTCGATAAATTACAAAATCAACAATAAAAGAGATGAAGAGAGAGAGACCAAGATTTATTTAGGCAGTTGCCCAATCGGCCTCGCTATGGGTACGTCTACCCTTAATTCAAAATCGAATTGAGATAGTTCTATTAACCTTTTCTTTACAAAATCGTTTATACAAGAGATGAAGAATGCAAACCGCAAAAACCCTATTGTTTTGTGTTGATTCTTCCACCTCCAAACCCTTGATCAAAGCTTGATTAAGTGACTAATGATGCGGCTACAATCCTCCAATTATCCCGATCATGCAACTTGGTAAAACCCAAGATTCCCGAACACAATTCACAGTCTCGCAGTACTCCCTTGTAAGGAAACCACATTGTCCTAAGGCCTTCACTCGGTCGAATATGTGTTAATGTGATCTTGTCTAAAACCTTCAAATCAACCCGACCTTGAAGGAAAACCCCACCTTGGTTTTCTTATTTGAAACACACAAAGTCCCCCAACCCAATATTCTCGGTTACACCAAACCTAATTGGACGTTATCAACCCTAATCTAGATGGTCACCCAACCGAAAAATGATTATGTGTAGTTCAATTGTGTGTATGCATAGAAGAAGGGACAAAGATAATGGGAAATTTTGTAGTCTGGTTTCGTTTAGGTTTTATTCACTAGGAAACCTTTTCTAGAAGAAGATGCATGTATGAGTATATATAGGTACGTGAATGAATGGGCAAAAGGAATGCAAAAAGTTAGAGCTAAACTGAAATTTTTGGATGGGAAAAACATATAGGTCGACCTATGAAAGCAATAGGTCGGCCTATGCGTGTTGTTTAGGTCAGCCTGTGAAGGTCATAGGTCGGCTTGTGAAGGTCATAGGCTAGCCTATCTGGCATCCTGTGATGATACCTGTGGGCAGAACCTACAGGCTTTAATACTGCTCCATGGGAGCCGGCCTAAAAATTCCATGTGCCGACCTATATTGAAGTTGAGGCTCGTATAGGTCTGCATGTTGTTGCATAGGTCAGCCTGAAATGGCTTTGCATGTCCAAAAACATGTTTTTCAATGCACATATGATGTTGACTCCTTTTCAATTTGATTTAAATGCTTCCTAATGATAAGATGCATATCTAAAATGGGAGGATACCATCCAATATACATCACCCAAAATATACAAGCACTCACAATTACAACTTAAAACAATTAAACAAAATAATTACACAAATCTTGTTATAAGCCTTTTATTCTCTCAACACTAAAGCAATGTATAGTTGATTAAAGACCATTTTTATGAAGAGAGTAAGAGAAGAGAAGAGTTTGAAATCACAAAAAGTTGTACTTTGGAAAAGTGCACAAGAACCTTTACATAGGAATTTTTTTTTTGCTAAAAATGGAACTAATCTATTGCCTCTGTCAGTTTTCTAATCGATTAGCTTGCAGCCATAGCCCTTAAGCTAGTTTCACATTCTAATCAATCAAAATGGCTCCTAATCAATTAGAGGGCGAGCTCACTCCTTAATCGATTATATACAAGTTCTAATTGATGTGAAGAAGACGTTCATCATCTATCTTAGTTTATTTTTGATGAAGAATAAGTCTTACTAAAGAAGAAAAAGGTTAATGTCTAGCTCAATCAACTCAAGATTGAAAAAGCCCTTGGATGTTGAATTAAAAGACCATTGTGCAATCCATCAATGGGGTTATAGATGATGTCCCTCAAATGGATGCAAGTGATGTAGAGGAATACTACACACTCAGAAATGAACAAAATGTGACGCCTAATGTGTCAATCAAAGGTACTGACATCATGCAGAGTTTTGAATTAGAAGGCTCAAATGAAGAGGAGGAAAATGTTCCAAGAAACAAAAGTATTTCTATTAGAATTTAAAAGATTCATTCTATAGAAAAAACGTGGTTGAGAATCTAAATGAAGGAGTTATCACCCGATCTAAAGATGTGATTGCCAACACGTGTTTTATCTCCAAGGTAGAGCCCCCAAATGTTAAATAATCTTTAATCGACAAATATTAGATTAATGCCATGCAGGAAGAACTTGTTCATTTTGAAAGAAACAAAGTGTGGGAGTTAGTTCCCAGACCTGATTCAGTCAACATCATTAAAACCAAGTAGATTTACAAGAACAAGTCAGATGAAAATGGAAATGTAACCAGGAACAATACTAGATTAGTAGCTCAAGGATACACACAAATATATGGGTAAAAACAAGCTCCAAGAGCTTGGCAATGGTTATAGTAAGGGTGGTATTGACAAAACCTTGTTTTCAAAGAAAAAAGAAGGTAAGCTGATGATTTCTCATATCTATGTTGATGATATCATGTTTGGTGGAATGTCAAACAAGACGGTGGAACTTTTTTTCCAAGAAATACAATCTGAATTTGAAATGAGTTTAGTAGGTGAACTTACTTCCTCAGTTTCCAAATGAAATAAGTGAAAGAAGGAATATTTGTATATCAAAGTAAGTATGCCAAGAACATTGTAAAGACGCTTAACCTTAAGAGTGCGAGACACAAGCGTACACCTGCTGTCATACCCCAAAATTTGACCACTAAGATTTCCCATCATTGTGAAAATCATCATCATAATATGGATGTACCTTCATGCCTCATCAATCTCCTCAAGGATTGTTGAGCATTCACCACAATCAAGAATTAGGGTTTCAAGCCCTCCCAGAACCTTAGACAAAAGATCAATCAAGGAATGACATGATCTTCAAATTGTCTAACATCTCAAACCTACAATGTATTAAGAGGACTCCCACATCAAGAATCAAGCACAAGGTTGCAACATTCCAAGTGGATTAAGCCTCAAGATCGCCAGTGTCACCAAAATAGGGTTTTGGTCGACCAAGGCCTCCAGATGGAAATTTTCCCCTGGGCATGAGCCAATGCTCCAAAGCACAACCCAAGATACTCCAAGGGACCTCATGGACCCAATCATCAAGCCAATTTAACCTCAGGGTATGCATTCATAAAAAATCAGGAATTAAGGTTTCTTGACCTAATTCACCCCTAAGTTGACTTTTGGGACAAAACATGAGTCGAGACCTCAAGACATGATTTGAGAGTCTCCAATACACCACATTGATCCAAGAAGCTTGATCCTTAAGTTTCAATTTCATCTGGACCACAATTAGGGTTTCAAGGGAAAAGTCAACTGTACCTTTGACTTTTGACCAAGACATGCTCCCAAACCTTGGGACATGATTCAATACACCCTATAACACCTATGGAATATGTCCATTAGGTTTGATTTAGGTCAAGGACTTGATTTCACAAAGGATCGCATAGTTTGGATTTCATCAGATAAAAAGTCGATTGTGCACAAAATCAAGTTTGACTTTTTGGATTTTTTCACAATTATCGTTCTTTAACCCTAAAACAATGTTAATATGTGATTGGAATCATCATTCATCAAGAAAAATCAAAGAAAGTTAGTTAACTTGTAAAAGGGGTAACCATAAAAAACTTAGAATTTTTCTAAGTTATGGAACAAAGTGGCTAGGGTACCAACTTCCAAGGACCATAACTTGAGATCCAAGCAACCATTTTGGATGGTCCAAAGCTGGATTTGTAGCTCTCATGGCATACTTTAAAAGTGTCAACTACATCTCATTCCAATTCTCCATGGATTTTTAGTTATGGAGTGATCAAAATGGCAAAAAAAACATGAAAGTGACATTTTTCCAACACTTAGTGAAATTTTCACTAAGTCAGAATCTGCCTTATTTTTTCCCAAATGTAGAGGCATTTTTCATTATAATTCAAGTTGTTTCAAAACCAAAGTTGGACATCATGTTGAAATAGGATATGTCAGCTTTCCAAAGTGACCAAGAACTCCCTCAAACTCCATCTGAGCTAGGAGTTATGACAGTTGCAACATGCCTTGCTGCAAACTGTCTTGGCAAGGCAGATTTGTGCATAAGGGCTCGATTTGATTCAATTGTGCAACAACAAGCATGGTTATCCATCTTCACACCTCAAGGGGGAACAAATAAGGGACAAGCACTTATCTATCAGCCTCCAAATTCCCAAAATCTACAAGTAGCATGCCAAACCTAAAAAGCCTAAAAGAGGCCAAGACTCCAATTTTGTTTCCAAGCATTCAATGGATGCACCAAGGTGGCATGAACTGAGCCTATTCCAACTGAATGAGTCAAGGATAAGCTCTTAATCAAAGAACCATAGGCCTGTGCTCTAATCTCAAGTCAATGGCTAGAGGAGACTTGAGATTCCATTTGATCCATATTGGCCAAAGGCCTGCTGCAGTTGCCATTCCCTATTGATGCCAAAATAAACTTGACATGCTATAAATAGACCTCATTTCTGATCAGTTTGAGTACACCAAAGGCCTATAACACTTGCCTTTCTCAAAATCACACTCTCACTTCCAAAAATGCCTTCTAATGCAAGCTACTATCGGGTTTGGAATTAGAATGTGTTTCCAACCAAACCAATCACACACAAACACCTCATAAACATCATATGTGAGCTGATCAAACACTAAACCAACAACTGGAACACCAAATTCATGAAATCATCATCCATTTGCTCATGTTTTCAACAAAGTTGCGGTGAGGTGCCATAATCTGTTCCAGTTCATTTCAAATCAATCCAAGCTTTCAAACACACTCCATATGGTGTAGGGAATCTGTTCAGATCATCACAACTCATTTGTAACACCTCTAACTCAAAAATCAAATTGCTCTTGCTGCCACGACCTTCAAGTAAGCCTAAACTTGGTCATCTTATAATTTATGCATATTTCCTCGCACAAAACTTTTGCCAAATGTTCATAATCATGCATAAAATGTTTCCTCTCTATTGATTACTTTGTATGAATCGTGTATAAAATTTCTCAGCCTTGATGAAGAAATTAGGGTTCTTGAGGTTTTGTTTTGATTTCTCATTCCATGTTTAAAATAAATGAAATTAAAGACCATAGACATGATCGTGAGTTGAAAACGAGCAGATTGATATGTGGATTGTATGATTCCATCAAGTATTCAGTGAGATTGATGAGAAAACGCAAATCTGGGCAAAATAGGGCACGCGGGAAAGAACAAGGTGTTCTTGACGCCCTTTTTCAAATATTTGAATATTTGAATTTTTGTGATTTTATTTAATTGATTAAAAAATTAATTTCTCTCTGAATTTTAATGATTTTGAGTTGATTCTATTTTTAATAATTCACAAAAATGTTAAAATATTTTATTTTACAAAAATTCCCCTAAAATATTATTTATTTCATATATTTGATAATTTTGAAAAGAATTAATTTTTATTTGTTTTTCAACATTTTGAAAATTTTCTTTCTCTCGATTTTTCAAACTTAAATGGTTTTCAATCATTTTGTGGATAAAAACATGATTTTTGAAACATTGATCCAAGGTCACCACTCATTTTTCACATGTTTTCAATAATTTTAATTAATTTTTAAACAAAATTAATTCCACTTTATACAAAATTAGGGTTTTGATTGATTTCACCCTCATCAATCTTTTTCAAAACACTCATGGGCCTCTAATAGAGCGTAAGACCCAATCCCCTTTTAACCAAAACCTTTGGGCCTCAGATATTGTATAAGTCCCTCGGCGTTAAAAGAATCTCGGCGCGATCGCCATTTCATAGCAAAAACAATTTTGGGCCTACCCTCGTGTTGTAAGTCCCACTTTTCTTTTTCAAAACCTTTTTGGGCCTCTTGAGAGAGTGTAAGACCCAACCCCTTTATAAATAAATAATCTTTGGGCCTTAGACGTTGTATAAGTCCCACTGTATTTTCAAAACCACGACGCGGTCGTCGCCTTTTAAAACAAAATCATCTGAGAGACAGATTCCAATGATCCTGCTCCACCAGAAATCAACGTTATTTCTGAAGACAAATTAAGAAGGAAAGTACCAGACTTTGTGATTCACCGAGGAGTTCGCCGCCAATGGGTGGCTGTCAACGTTCCGAAAGTTGTTCATAAGTCGAAGTAATTACCTTCTTTACTTTAACCTTTCACCCTGCCCAAGTGAAACTGATGTTTTGATAGGGCTCAATTTCTGTAAATGTCTCTCTTCGCTTCGTCCAAAGCGACTGAGTTTTGTTTTATAGGACTGTAGTTTCAAGAATCGACAAGATCATAAATAAAATAACGTCATTCTGTAATTTCGGCATTTATTGTTGTTTTCTCTTGTTGCTTTTTCAGAAAATGGTAATACTAAAAAAACAACTCGAATAATAAAAACAAACAGTAAAAAAGAAAATACACTGCACAAACTCTTGCATTCTCGCTATCTCTTCTAAAAACAAATCATCATGCCATGCAGATTGCTTGTTTTAAACCCCATTGAAACATACGATCTGATGCCTTTTCCCAACTTTGAATTCTCGGTATTTGAGGCTGAAAAAGAAGATGACGAAGAAATTCCAGAAGAGATCTCTTGATTACTCAGACAAGAGGAAAGGTCCATTAAACCTCACAAAGAGCCGTTGGAAATGGTCAACTTGGGTACAGAGGAAGAGAGAAAGGAAGTCAAGATTGGAGCATTGCTCAGTCCAACTGTCAAAGAAGATTTGATAAGGCTTCTCAAATAATTTCCCGATGTATTCGCTTGGTCCTATCAGGACATGTCAGGGTTGGATACCAGCATCGTGGAACATCATCTACTGTTAAGATCAGAATATCCGCCAGTAAAACAAAGGTTGAGACGGACTTATCCAGACATGGCCATCAAAATCAAAGAGGAAGTACATAAGCAAATTAACGCGGGTTTCCTCGCCACATCAGAATATCCTCAATGGTTAGCCAACATAGTACCAGTTCCAAAAAAGGACGGAAAAGTCAGAATGTGTGTAGACTACAGGGATCTGAACAAAGCAAGTCCAAAGGATGACTTTCCCTCACCACACATTGACATGCTGGTAGATAGTACAACAAAGTTCAAAATATTCTCCTTCATGGATGGATTCTCGGGATATAATCAGATAAAAATGGCGTCAAAAGACATGGAGAAAACTTCGTTCATCACCCCATGGGGTACCTTTTGTTACAAAGTAATGTCGTTCGGTTTGAAGAACGTCTGGGAAACCTATCAAAGGGCCATGACTACTCTGTTTCATGACATGATACACAAAGAAATCGAGGTATATGTCAAGGATATGATTGCCAAATCTAAAACAGAAGAGGAGCATGCGACCCACCTGTTAAACTATTCGAGCGGCTGAGAAAATACAAACTCCGCTTGAATCCCAATAAGTGCACATTCGGTGTCCGTTTAGGGAAACTTTTAGGGTTCATCGTCAGCCAGAAAGGAATTGAGGTTGATCCTGACAAGGTCAAGGCCATTCAAGAAATGCCTTCTCCAAAGACTAAAAAACAAGTCAGGGGATTCCTGGGACGTTTGAACTATATTCCCAGATTCATATTCCTCATGACCGCGACATGTGCGCCAATCTTCAAATTACTCAAAATGAATCAGGACTGTGTTTGGGCAGAAGACTGCCAAACAGCCTTCGAAAGAATCAAGGAATACCTGTTGAACCCACAGATTCTATCACCTCCAGTGGAAGGAAGACCACTGATCATCTACCTAATAGTCCTGGAAGACTCAATGGGTTGTGTACTTGGCCAATAAGACGAAACCAAAAGGAAAGTGTATGCCATTTACTATTTAAGCAAGAAGTTCATCGACTGCGAGACTCGGTACACTATGCTTGAGAAAACTTGCTGCGCTCTGGCTTGGGCAGCCAAACGTCTTCACCAGTATATGATTCGTCACACTACTTGGTTAATCTCTGAAATGGATCCAATCAAGTATGTCTTTGAAAACCTGCTCTCACGGGAAGGATTGCCCGTTGGCAGATGTTGTTATCAGAATACGACATAGAGTACCATGCTCAAAAAGCTATAAAAGAAAGTATTTTAACCGATCATTTGGCTCATCAACCGATTGATGATCAGGAATCAGTCGGATTTGACTTCCCAGACGAAGATGTCATGTACTTGAAAATGAAAGATTGCGATGAACCGCTACCCAGTGAAGGGCCAGAACCAGGTTCCTAATGGGGACTTATCTTTGATGGAGATGTCAATCATTATGGAAACAGAATTGGGGCAATCATCATAACACCTCAGGGTACCCACATTCCTTTCACTGCCCGACTAACATTCAAGTGGACAAACAACGAGGCCGGATACGAAGCTTGTATCATGGGTCTCGAAGAAGCGATTGACTTAAGGATTAAGAACTTAGATGTATATGGCAACTCAGCCCTGGTTATCAATCAGATCAAAGGAGATTGGAACACATACCAATCAGGATTGATTCCCTACAAAGATTACGCGAGAAGGTTGTTACCATTCTTCAACCGAATCGAGTTTCATCATATCCCTTGTGAAAAGAATCACATGGCTGATGCATTAGCCACTCTCCCTTCCATGATTAGTGTAGGTCAATGGAATGATGTACCTAAGATCAACATAATATTCCTTGAACGGTCCGCTTACATCTTCGCGATCGAAGAAGTCATAGACGATAAACCTTGGTATCACGATATCAAATGCTTCCTTCAGAAACAAGAATACCCACCTAGGGCATCCAGAAAAGACAGAAAGACCCTTAGAAGACTGGATGGTAGTTTCTTCCTGAGCAGTGATACACTCTATATGAGGAACTTTGACATGGTCTTGCTTTGATGTGTAGACAGACCAGTAGCAAACATGTTGATAAAAGAAATTCATCAAGGATCCATTGGCATTCATGCCAACGGACACATAATGGCGAGATAAATTCTGAGGGCATGGTACTATTGGTTAATAATGGAATCCGATTGCTACAAGTACATGAGGAGGTGTCACAAGTGTCAGATATACTCAGACAGAATCCATGTACCGCCAACGCATCTCAAAGTTCTCTCTTCCCCATGGCCTTTTTCCATAGGGGAATCGACATGATTGGCATGATTGAACCCAAAGCTTCGAACGAACATCGATTCATTCTAGTAGCCATTGATTACTTCAACAAGTGGGTCGAAGCAGCGTCATACGCCAATGTAACCCGACAAGTGGTGGTCCGATTTATCAAAAACAATATCATCTGCCGTTATGGTGTTCCAAGCTAGATCATTACTGATAATGGATCTAACTTGAACAATAAGATGATGAAGGAGTTGTGTGCTGAGTTCAAGATCAAACACCATAACTCGTCTCCCTACCGACCTAATATGAACGGAGCGGTAGAAGAGGCTAACAAGAACATCAAGAAGATCGTTCAAAAGATGGTTGTAACCTACAAAGACTGGCACGAGATGCTACCCTTTGCTCTTCATGGTTATCGCACATCTGTCTGCACTTCAACAGGGGAACCCTTTTCTCTCTAGTATATGTGTGAGAGCAAGAATTGTCTCTACAAGTCAATCTGTGTTTTGATGATAACAATAAGTATTTGTGAAAGAACCATTTTATGGTCTAACGTGTGTTGTGTGCAGATCATAAGAACTAAAGATATCAGAACCAACATACACCAGCTAGATGTACTATGATTGAATTTATACATATGCGAAGTTACTATGTGTGATTAAAGTCACGAGAAGCAAGAACGCTTCTTTATCTAGTCATGATCAGCCATATCCAAGGATGCCAAGATTGCTATTGCAATGCTCTTGTGGATGCTCTCTGAAAGTGATTGAGATTCTGAAGATAGCGAAGCTTCTGAAGAAGTACACTCTAAAAAGAACCAAAGTGCGGAAGATTCCTATGACTTGAAGTTCTGATGGCTGAAGGCGCTGAAGACCAAGTGCAGAAAGAATCTGAAGACTGATGAGTTCAAAAGATCAAGGTTTCAAATAAGAAGTTCTGAAGACTCTAAAGACAGGCTCTGAAGATTCGGAAGACTTGAAGCAGAAAAGAATAACGTTCTTAAGAACCAAGTGCTGAAGTTCTAAAGACTGATTCCTAATGGACTTCTTCAATCGACGGAAGACTTAAAGCATCAGATATTCTGCTAAGAAGACTCTACTCATGCTTCGTTAAATTAACATCAGAAGCCACTGAAGTTTTGAAGTCTAAATATTACCATTGCGAGTTAAATGTACGCACTGCCCAAGAAAAGATGTCCGATCACTTATTCCTCTGCAAAAAGAAGATGCGTCAGTACAACTCATTATATCACAACGTCTCTTTTCCAAACTGCCAACAGTATTCTCTAACGGCTATATTTCTACTGGCTATTTAATGGAAAGAGTTTTTGCTTCTGATGTGTCGATCACTTGTAGAATCACGAACTGAATGTTCATCTACAAATTTGACCAAGTCATTGTGAAGATAGCAACAACGATGAGTTCTCGTTGTAACACTTAACAAATTCAGAGCTATCATCATTTCACTAATGGCGATTATTGTTAAAACTCAAGAAGACAAATCAATACAACAACAACAATCAAACAGAAGCTGTTGATGAAGAAGACAACATTGAAGATCTGTCAAGTCATCAACCTACCTTCTCGTCAAGACTACATTGAAGATCTGAAGCAAGGAGTTGCTGCTCAAAGCTTACTCAACCAGAAGACGAAGAAGAAGAAGATCTACAAGATGTCAACAATTGTAATATCTAAATACATCTTCGTAGTTTCTTAGGAAAGCAAGGAGCTGATTGCTCATAACTTGCTTGAACACATGTGTGTGTTCTTTGTACTTAAACTTAGGAGAAACTTGCTTATTAAGAAGCACAATCTGTAATCTCCAGTTTTCCAATTCGACTAAGTGAATTGAGACTCCTCAAGTGAACGTTATATCCTGAAGGGATCGCTGAACGGTTCAGCTGTGAGTTGAGGCCCTTGAGTAGATCACGTGGTGATCATATACTTGAGATGACAATGGCTGAGGGTCATTGTGGAAAATCCTGAAATATGGTCAGTAGCGTTATATTCATTGTAATGAATCCCTGAACGGCTAGATGTGAAATCGCAGCAGTGGGTCTGCTCGGTCAATGAACGTTATATCCTGTTGGATCCCTGAACGGTTTATTGGATTGTTAGTCACAGTGCGGCTGTGCAAGTTGTTAGTCACCGGCGTGGCCCGTGCAAGTGTAATCATGATTTGATTATAGTGGATTAAGTCCTTGTGTTCAAGGCGAAATCACCTGAGGAGGGTGGACTGGATTAGCCCGCGTGGTGAACTAGGATATATCGTGTATCCTTTACTCTCTTGCTTAGTATCTCTATTTATGTTTATGCATTGAATATCAGAACCTCATATTAAGCAAAGTCAGAACCTTGCAGCCTATCTCTGATAAGCTTCCACACTGCAAGTTCTGAGTATCGTATCTTATGATCAGAACCTATAAGGTTCTCATGCTCCATAGTTAAGAGATCATAATCTCTCAACGAACATTGAAGGTTCTTGAGTATCTCTTTAACAAGATACGAAAAGTTACAAAAAGAGTAAATACATAATTCAAACCCCTCTTTCTTGTGTCTTTCTCGCACCTTCAATATGGCATGGAAGCAGTGCTTCCCATAGAAGTAGAGATCCCATCAATCCAGATATTGATGGAAGCTAAGCTAACAGAGGCTGAATGGTGTCAAAGTCAACATATTGAACTGAATCTGATCGAGGAAAAGCGAATAACGACACTATGCCATGGTCAGTTGTATCAGCAAAGGATGAATAAGGCGTTTGACAAAAAGGTCCGACCTCGCGTCTTCAGAAAAGGAGACCTCGGGCTCAATAAGATACAATTATTCCTCACTGATTCTCGGGGCAAGTGGACTCCGAATTACGATGGCCCCTATGTGGTCAAGAAAGCCTTCTCAGGCGGCGCCTTGAGACTCGCAACCATGGATGGAGAGGAATTTGCATACCCCACAAATGTGGACGTAGTCAAGATATACTTCGCCTAAATAAAAAAAACAAAAAAAAACGTCTCGGTGGATTGAAAACCCAAAAGGGCGGTCCAGGCAAAAATTAGAGACATCAGCAAAAAAAATCATCCCGATGGATTGGAAATCTCAAAGTACAATCTAGGCAAAAATTAGGGATTAATGGCAAGTAACTACGTCCAACAAAGGGGCAAACCCCTCAGCGGCAGGCATGTCATCCATCAGGAAAACTCCAGTCAAGGTCATCTTCGACGAAAGCTCAGGATGTCCAAAATTCAAAGTTAGTAGAAGGATAGTGGTCATTATGTTTCAATGTAGCCCCTTTCCCTTAAAATTACCATTTTCTAACTTTGTAAATACTCTATGGAATCACGCGCTTGGCTGATTTCCATTCTATCAATAAAATTTGAGCCCTAGTGCTTTTGTTTGCAATTCTTATTTGTTTTAGCTTTACAGAACGAAATTTTAATATGATCAACAATTCTTGAAATAAAACAAAAAAATGAATTTACTTGTCAAAATTTTTCTGCTTTTAAAATGAAGACGACAATTTCTTTTGACTGTTAAACATCGAAAGAACACCGATCGCTTCTCCAGAAGTAATCGAACCTCAAAGTGCAGAATCAAAGTACTCCTTCTAAACAAGTACGTCTGAACAAAAGATCAACTGTGTCAGAGACCATGTTTCATCTGACATCACCGGCAGAGTTCTTATCTCCTAAGCCCGACCAATGTAGTTCGCCACAGGAACTATTTTTCCTAAGCAAGGCAGAATTGCTATCTTGAACCGAAGATACTTCTTTGTCCCCTGCAGTGGCCGAGTATCCAGTCGTGTCCATCCACTATTCTGTATGTCGTGTCAGTTTTGTCAGCATAATCATACATACATCATGCATTATTGATTCATACTCATATTCATATTGCATCACTATCACTCTAGTCGATCTTAGCCCCTAGTGATAAAAGTCTTCTCAATCGAGTCGTCAGTTCTTTCCTTGTCGGGAAATGTTTTGTCTAAACAATCTCTCTCCCCTAGTTTATTTCTAGGATGGAGACGGTCTTCGACCACTTTGACAACTTTAACCTCTGAAAAACAAGAAGGCATTCGACAAACGTCACTCTTCGCCATTGAAGATGATATTTTCGCTTTCCCAGATTAAGAAAAATCCCCAGAGAAAGCCTCGCAACCAAAGACTCTTAGCAACACATTGGTTTTTTTCCCCAAGAGAGTCAATGATAATGAAGTCATCAACACCTCAAAATTGGATTACATCACATGGAATTTCTCCGAAAAGATCTCGAAGAAAAGTATGATGTAATATCCCCAAGTGGAAAGCAGTCTTTCAAGAGTCTCGTTTTCCCTAGTAGAGTCAACAAATGGCATCTCCAACAGAGAAGTTTGCACACCTCTACGGTTCAGACGAATGGGTTCCCCAGCAAGTCTGACATAAAAGTTTTTTCCCATCAAATGGCATCTCCCCAGGAAAATTCGGCGAGAAGTTTGAGGAAAACCGCAACAAACAGTGTCCCTTGTCAAGAAATTTTATTGACAAAAGAAACTAAGACCAGTTCCTTGGTAGGAAACCAGGATCAAGGGTAAGTTTATTTCAGAAACTTAGACCAGTTCCTGGGTAGGAAACCAGGATCGAGGGGAAGTTTATTTTAGAAACTTAGACCAGTTCCTTGGTAGGAAACTAGGATCGAGGGGAAGTTTATTTCAGAAACATAGACCAGTTCCTTGGTAGGAAACCAGGATCGAGGGGAAGTTTATTTCAGAAACTTAGACCAGTTCTGTGGCTGAAGACCAGGATCGAGGGGAAGTTTCACCCCTTTTTTAAGCATCATTGCTTAGCAAAAAAAGATGAATGAGCAAACTGCCATTCATAACCACCATCAAAATTCCGGGTATTCTGATATTTAATCCCCTTGCACCCCGATTGCCCGAATACCTTCGCCATTCACACCTTCAGATCCAAGAAGATTAAATAGAGGCATCTGTCATACCCCAAATTTTGACCACTAAGATTTCCCATCATTGTGAAAATCATCAATCATAATATGGATGTACCTTCATGCCTCATCAATCTCCTCAAGGATTATTGAGCATTCACCACAATCAAGAATTAGGGTTTCAAACCCTCTTAGAGCCTTAGACAAAAGATCAATCAAGGAATGACATGATCTTCAACTTGTCTAACATCTCAAACCTACAATGGATTAAGAGGACTCCCACATCAAGAATCAAGCACAAGGTTGCAACATTCCAAGTGGATTAAGCCTCAAGATCGCCAGTGTCACCAAATTAGGGTTTTGGTCGACCAAGGCCTCCAGATGGAAATTTTCCCCTGGGCATGAGCCAATTCTCCAAAGCACAACCCAAGATACTCCAAGGGACCTCATGAACCCAATCATCAAGTCAGTTTAACCTCAGGGGATGCATTCATAAAAAATCATGAATTAGGGTTTCTTGACCTAATTCACCCCTAAGTTGACTTTTGGGAAAAAACATGAGTCAAGACCTCAAGACATGATTTGAGAGTCTCCAATACACCACATTGATCCATTTGCCACAATGGATTGATCCAAGAAGCTTGATCCACAAGTTTCAATTTCATCTGGACCACAATAGGGTTTCAAGGGAAAAGTCAACTGTACCTTTGACTTTTGACCAAGACATGCTCCCAAACCTTTGGACATGATTCAATACACCCTATAACACCTATGGAATATGTCCATTAGGTTTGATTTAGGTCAAGGACTTGATTTCACAAAGGATCGCACAGTTTGGATTTCATCCGATAAAAAGTCTACTGTGCACAAAATAAAGTTTGACTTTTTGGAATTTTTCGCAATTATGGTTCTTTAACCCTAAAACAATGTTTATATGTGATTGGAATCATCATTCATCAAGAAAAATCAAAGAAATTCAGTTAACTTGTAAAAGGGGTAACCATAAAAAACTTAGAATTTTTCTAAGTTATGGAACAAAGTGGCTAGGGTACCAACTTCCAAGGACCATAACTTGAGATCCAAGCAACCATTTTGGATGGTCCAAAGCTGGATTTGTAGCTCTCATGGCATACTTCAAAAGTGTCAACTACATCTCATTCCAATTCTCCATGGATTTTTAGTTATGGAGTGATCAAAATGGCAAAAAACATGAAAGTGACATTTTTCCAACACTTAGTGAAATTTTCACTAAGTCAGAATCTGCCTTATTTTTTCCCAAATGTAGAGGCATTTTTCATTATAATTCAAGTTGGTTCAAAACCAAATTTGGACATCATGTTGAAATAGGATATGTCAGCTTTCCAAAGTGACCAAGAACTCCCTCAAACTTCATCTGAGCAAGGAGTTATGACAGTTGCAACATGCCTTGCTGCAAACTGTCTTGGTAAGGCAGATTTATGCATAAGGGCTCGATTTGATCAAATTGTGCAACAAAAAGCATGGTTATCCATCTGCACACCTCAAGGGGAACAAACAAGGGACAAGCACTGATCTATCAGCCTCCAAAGTCCCAAAATCTACAAGTAGCATGCCAAACCTAAAAAGCCTAAAAGAGGCCAAGACTCAAATTTTGTTTCCAAGCATTCAATGGATTCACTAAGGTGGCATGAACTGAGCCTATTCCAACTGAATGAGTCAAGGATAAGCTCTGGATTAAAGAACCATAGGCCTGTGCTCTAATCTCAAGTCAATGGCTAGAGGGGACTTGAGATTCCATTTGATCCACATTGGCCAAAGGCCTGCTGCAGTTGCCATTCCCTATTGATGCCAAAACAAACTTGACACACTATAAATAGACCTCATTTCTGATCAGTTTTAGTACACCAAAGGCCTATAACACTTGCCTTTCTCAAAATCACACTCTCATTTCCAAAAATGCCTTCTAATGCAAGCTACTATCGGGTTTTGAATTAGAATGAGTTTCCAACCAAACCAATCACACACACCCCTCATATACATCATATGTGTGATGATCAAACACTAAACCAACAACTAGAACACCAAATTCATGAAATCATCATCCATTTGCTCAAGTTTTCAACAAAGTTGCAGTTGAGGTGCCATAATCTGTTCCAGTTCATTTCAAATCAATCCAAGCTTTCAAACACACTGCATATGGTGTACGGAAGGTGTTCAGATCATCACAACTCATCTGTAACACCTCTAACTCAAAAAATCAAATTGCTCTTGCTGCCACGACCTTCAAGTAAGCCTAAACTTGGTCATCTCATAATTTATGCATATTTCCTCGCACAAAACTTTTGCCAAATGTTCATAATCATGCATAGAATGTTTCCCCTCTATTGATTACTTTGTATGAATCGTGTATCAAATTTCTCAGCCTTCATGCAGAAATTAGGGTTCTTGAGGTTTTGTTTTGATTTCTCATTCCATGTTTAAAATAAATGAAATTAAAGACCATAGACATGACCGTGAGTTGAAAATGAGCAGATTGATATGTGGATTGTATGATTTCATCAAGTATTCAGTGAGATTGATGAGAAAACGCAAATCTGGGCAAAACAGGGCACGCGGGCAAGAACAAGGTGTTCTTGGCGCCCTTTTTCAAATATTTGAATTTTTGAATTTTTATGATTTTATTTAATTGATTCAAAAATTAATTTCTCTCTGAATTTAAATGATTTTGAGTTGATTATTTTTTTAATAATTCACAAAAATGTTAAAATATTTTATTTTAAAAAAATTCCCCCAAAATATTATTTACTTCATATATTTGATATTTTTGAAAAGAATTAATTTTTATTTGTTTTTCAACATTTTGAAAATTTTCTTTCTCTTGATTTTCCAAACATAAATGGTTTTCAATTATTTTGTGGATAAAAATATGATTTTTGAAACATTGATCCAAGGTCACCACTCATTTTTTACATGTTTTCAATAATTTTTATTAATTTTTAAACAAAATTAATTCCATTTTAAACAAAATTAGGGTTTTGATTGATTTCACCCTCATCAATCTTTTTCAAAACACTCATGGGCCTCTAATAGAGTGTAAGACTCAATCCCCTTTTAACCAAAATATTTGGGCCTCAGATATTGTATAAGTCCCTCGGCGTTAAAAGAATCTCAGCACGATCGCCATTTCAGAGCAAAAATAATTTTGGGCCTACCCTCGTGTTATAAGTCCCACTTTTCTTTTTCAAAACCTTTTTGGGCCTCTTGAGAGAGTGTAAGACCCAACCCCTTTGTAAATAAATAATATTTGGGCCTCAGACGTTGTATAAGTCCTACTGTATTTTCAAAACCACGACGCGGTCGTCGCCTTTTAAAACAAAATCATCTGGGCCTACCCTCGTGTTATAAGTCCCATTTCTTTTCTTTAAATACTCTTTGGACCTCTTTTAGAGTGTAAGACCCAACCCTTTTAAATAAACTTTGGGCCTCAGACATTGTATAAGTCCCGATACGGTATTCAAAACAACGGTGCGATCACTGTTAAAACTTGGGCCTCTCTTTGAGTATAAGCCCCAACAATCTTTTCAAAACAATTTACCTTTTGATTTAGATTCAATATACCTGATATTATCAAAACTTTATTTAATTTCTCTGAACAACTAACCATACAACATGGAAGCTTGCTCACCTATAAGTTTTAACAGCTTTTATTTACTTGCTTTCATATATATATATATATATATATATATATATATATATATATATATATATAACTGTATTGTGGGAAGCTGCGCATGGTTAGTCTTCTTTCATATCCTTTTAAATACTTGTCATATATCAACTGTATATATACTAGTATAGTTATTTAGAATTTTCCCCGGCAACTAGGTCTAGAACTAAGTAAAGCCATGTTGGTCACTCTTAAATACAAACAAAACTAGATCCCCATAGGATTTCCAGATACAGTCTTGCCTTCTCTTGGGCTTAAACAATATGGAACAAAGAGAAAGGCAGTATTCCTCATGAACCTTTTCTCAGACTGTCACCCCTAGAAATTGTCAAAGAAATTCCACTCCCCAAAGTTGATCTATTCTCCGTGAATAACATCTCTTGAGTTTCTTCAAACCTTCGAACTCTCACTAAATGATTTATTCTCGGTGAATAGCATTTCTTGAACTTTTCTTGGTTTAGGACCCACAGGCTTCCTAAAAGCATCCCCGCCTCCTCTTGGGCTTTGTACAAGGACCCTTCAGCTTCTTAGAAGTTCTCATGCCTTCTCTTGGGCTTAATACAAGGACCCTGACAACCTCTTAAACGTATAAGACAGAACTTAGTCATCCTTTGCTAGAGCATTCTTTCCAGTGTCAAATATCATATTTTAGGGTTGATTCTCATCCCTTAATACCCGTGCCTCCTATTGGGCATCATACAAAAGATAAAACTCTTCCATGACAGTAGACTTAGACAGTCTAAACCCCTTGAGTCTCAAAGACATTCTCAAGTTCCCTACAAAAACATAGGAGAAACCCTAATCACTCTGGATCAATCTCTAGCAGAGCTAAAACCCAGTCTCTCTCCTAAAAATCCCCAAGCCAGGATCAGTTTATCATCAGTATAACACTATCCCAAATCATAACCTCAAGGTATCTGATACCTCAACTCTTCTGCAATCCCCTGCAAGAGTTGATTCCCCCATTTGGACCTTCCTCGGGATCTCAATGATCCCCGGAAAAAGATAGCCTCCTCTTAGGCTTTGTATAATGATCTTTCCTCAGCAAAGTTAGCCTCCTCTTGGGCTTTGTGCAATGATTCTCCCCAACGGAGCTAACCATTTCATACTCTCTTGTTGAGTCAATTACTTTTTAGACTCTCTTGTTGAGTCGATTACCTTTCAAACTCTCTTGTTGAGTCACTCACCCTTTCAGACTCTCTCGTTGAGTCAATCATCTTTTCAGACTCTCTTGTTGAGTCAACCTTTTTAGCCTCAATCTTGGGCTTTATACAAGATAGATAAAAGCACTCTCTTGTTGAGTCAAACCCTTTCAACCACAATCTTGGGCTTTGTACAAGACATAAATCTTCATAACCTTCTCTTAAGCTTGGGACCAACATCTTTCCCAAGCAGAGTCAAACTCATTTTTGCCTCAATCTTGGGCTTTGTACAAGACAGATAATACTCTCCAGCAAGAGTCAAACTCGTTTCAGCCTCAATCTTGGGCTTTGTACAAGACACATACAAATCTCCCCGGCGGAGTCAAAACCCCTTTTAGCCTCAATATTGGGCTTTGTACAAGACATATAAAACATTTTCCCCGGGAAAGTCAAGCTTTTAGCCTCCTCTTAGGCTTTGTATAAACATATCCCTAAAGGGTCATCCTCTTTTTGCCTCAATCTCGGGCTTTGTACGAGACAGATAAACACTCTCTTGTTGAGTCAATCATTTCTAGCCTCCACTTAGGCTTTGTAAAAGGACTTCCCCAGTGGATTCAATCAACCTCTTAGCTTCAACATTGGGCTTCGATCAAGGCACACAAAAATCAACAATCCCTTTTTAGAGATGACAAATTCTCTCTCAGTCAAAACCTTTTAGCTTCAATCTTGGGCTTTGAACAAGACACCAAAACATCTTTTTCCTCCCTTAGAATAGGAGGAACTACGATTGGTCCGATTTCCCTGTTTCATTTAAACGGGAATACGTAGGCATAAGATTGTGAAATCTTAGCGAGCATACTAATAAAAAACTTTAGGTCCAGTACCTTCACACATCATTCAAAACTTAGGTCCAGTACCTTACCAAAAACATCAACAAAAACTCACTCACTCTCTCATACTTTCCCAAGAAACTTTCCCAACCCATTAACAGATAAACACCATCAATTACAAAGCGAAACCTAAAGCTAATATCCTGTGGATAACCACATATAGGATGTGTAATTGACAACTCCCCATTGTATAACCTGACCCCGGACCCCCCAATCTCTTTTAAGCGTTTGTTTAGTTAAACATCCGCGTGCAAGGTTAGTTTTAGATATCTTCCCTTTCCCTTCTAGCTTCATGGGATAAATAAGAAATCAGAAAGTAGCACCCCCTCCTCCTCATTGCGGTGAGGAAAGCCCAGCGATAAGGTGGTCGCGTCACCGACAAAAATCGCTCGCTACACCTGCTGCAACTCATATCTTTCATTTGTTTCACTCTCAAGGATATACTTATTTACAATGTTCTTAGAATACTTAATTTGAGATACAAATATTACTTCTTTCATTTGTTTCATTTGGAAACTAAGGAAGTAGGTCCCCCTACTAAACTCATTTCAATTTCAGGTTGTATTTATTGAAAAAAATGTTCCACCATCATGTTTGACATTCCACTAAACACGATATCATCAAAATATATTTGAGAAATCATTGGATTACCTTCTTATTTCTTGACAAACAAGGTTTTTTCAATACCACCCATACGGTAACCATTGGTAGTGAGGAATTCAGTGAGCCTTTTATACCAAGCTCTTGGAGCTTGTTTTAAACCATACAGAGAGATTTCTTTAGCTTGTAGACATGGTATGGAGCACTGGGATCAATGAATCCCCTGGGTTGTTCAACATAAAACTATTCATTTAAAAATCCATCCAAGAAAGCATTTTTGACATTCATTTACTACAACTTGAATTTTAGAAGACATGATATTCCTAGCAAGAGCGTGATATATTCAAGATGATCAACTGGAGAAAAAGTTTCATTGAAATCAATAAGTTCTATTTGCATGTATCCTTGAGCTACTAATCTAGCTTTGTTCCTGGTCACATTTCCATTTTCGTCTTACTTGTTCTTGTAAATCCACTTGGTTCTAATGATGTTGATTGAATCGAGTCTGGGAACTAACTCCCACACATTTTTTCTTTCAAAATAAACAAGTTCTTCCTGCATGGAATTAATCAAATATTTGTCAATTAAAGGTTCTTTAACATTTTTTGGCTCTACCTTGAAGATAAAAAACATGTTGGCAATCACATCTTTGGTTCTGATGATAACTCCTTCATTTAGATTCCTAATCACATTTTTTTCTATAGGATGATACTTCTGAATCTTGACATAAAGACCTTTGTTTGTTGGAAAATTTTCCTCCTCTTCATCTGAGTTTTCTACTTTAAAATTCTACATGATGTCAGTACCTTTTCTTGACACATCAGGTGTCACATTTTACTCATTTATGACTGTGTAGTCTTACTCTTCATCACTTGCATCCATTTGAGGGACGTCATGTATAACCACATTGATGGATTGCCCAATGTTCTTTGTGTGGTTGTTATACACACGATAAGCTCTTTTATTGATGGAATATCCCAAGAAAATACCTTAATCACTTTTAGGGTCCATCTTGCGCCTTTGCGCTCGATAACCTAAGATGTAGCACTTGCTGCCAAACACATAGAAGTATTTGATATTAGGTTTTATTCCTTTCCATAGCTCGTAGTAAGTAAATTTGGTTATGGGATGGATGGTTACTTTCATCCCAGAAGTAATAAGGTAAATTCTTCACATGAAGCATGACTCTGGCCATCTCTTGAAGGGTTTTATTCTTGCGTTCAACCACTCCATTTTGTTGTAGATTAATTGGTGCAGAGAACTCATGAGCTATAACTTCTAAACATCATAATTATGAAAAGCTGGAGTATTTAAATTCCCTTCCTCGATCACTTCATATTCTAACAATTTTGCCAATGTACCTTCCTTTCTCATGTTGGAGTTTTGTACATAAATTTTCAAATTTGTTAAATGTGTCTGGTTTTTCTCTAAGAAAATAAATCCAAATATACATTGAGTACTCCTATCAGATCCATGTTATTAATTCTAGAACTTTTGATGTGGTGAGATGATGTATCTATGAAGTCAAGCTTCTTCAACTATCGGTTTCGATGAAGACAACATAGAAGATAATGCTCATAGTCAAAGGATGGAAAAAACCTCATGGTCAAAGCTAAAGTATTAAGTGTTATATGTTACTCAACATTATCAAGGATGTCTTTGGAGTTTAAAGTTTGATCACATCTTTTTGAGGTGCATGTTGCAAATCCATTATGCTATACTATAGTGATAAAAAATATGTTGATCATTTCACTTAATGCATGCATTCCTTTTAACATCATGTTGAAACTTGTAAGAACCTTATTTTTAAGTATATTTTAAAAACATGTCAGGTGTAACCGGTTACACCATTTTGGTAACCGGTTACACAAACGAATTTTTGAATTCTTTGTTTTTCAATGTCAAGTGTAACCGGTTACACCATTTTGGTTAACCGGTTACACAAACAAAATTTTTCATTTTTTGGAAACACTTTAGCTGTAACCAGTTACCATTATATGTTAACTGATTACCATTGAAACAATGACTCCTGTTCACTCGAAATATGATTTTAACGAATTTCATTTTACGTTCTTCAAGCATGACATCTTTTCATGCTTACATGCTTGTTCAAAAAAGGTTTTATGCTGATATAAATACATATTACATAAGATTTTATTTCTTCACCTCTTTCATTGCAATTCCAACTTATTCTTCTCTCAAAATTTCAAACAAGTGTCTTAAGTTATAAACCTTTGTGTGAAACTTACTACATAAAATTTCATTGCATCATTTAAAGTTTCAACATTACTTCTGAGCACTTGTATAACATCTTGTGAATTATTTTCTTGAAAGAGAATATCAATTAAAGAAATTGATACATATCATCCAACTTCAACTTCTTGTATAAAATTCAGAATTGTGTGTATACCTTGCTTTCCAGGATTCTTGGAGGCAAGAGAGTGAAAAGAGAGGATTGTTCTCTTCTTTCACTTTTGTAGGATCATAAGGGGTTTGTCTTTATTGATTAAGTTAGTAACTTGTGTATAGTAGCTAGGATAGGCTTGTACAAGGCTCTAACACTACCAAACCAGATAGTTAAGAGCAAAGTTTCACTAAACCAAAAATCGATTAAATTACTTAATTCACCCCCTCTTAGGTGCACTCTACATTTATAATAGCTTCTTGGGAGGCATCTTAGTCTGTTTTCCTATCTCACAGTTTCCACAAATTCTTTCTTCTTCAATCTTGAGGTTAGGAAGGCCATTGAAATCCTTTGTAGATATAATGTTTCTCATGTTTCTATGATTCATATGGACAAGTTTTTTGTGCCACAACTTGGTTTTATCCTCTTTAGTGATCATACAAGTTTAGGGTTTATTATTTGATTGAGATCTCCACAAGTAGACGTTATCAAATGACCTTGTACCTTTCATGATTTCTTTATGACTTTTGTTTTTGACAATTCATTTAGGAGGACTGGATAAACCAATTTCCTTTTCCCCATGATCTTGCCTCTAGCACCATCACCAAAAGTAACATAACTTTTAGTATAGGGTTTTACCTCTTTCAAGTAGTTCTTATGTCCTGTCATGTTTTTGGAAAAACATTATCTAAGTATCAATCTTCACAAGAGGATGCTCATAGAGATGTGTGAGAAACTTATAATTGCCTCATTAACTTTCTAGACTTGTTGAACACAATCATTTCTTGGTGTCTACTTGGTTGGTTAATGTTTGTAAGGATATTTTGGTCTACCACGCAGCTTGTAGCAAAAGGGTCGAATATGTCCAAACTGGCCACAAAAGTGGAACCTCCAAAAAGGTTTTCTGAAAGGACTTCTCGATGATAATAACGCTGAGCATGTTGCTTTAATATTTAGTCTGTCATATGGAACTCAGTTTTTTTTGTTCAAGAGGAACAAATTTACTTTCTTCATTCATAGAACTGTAATCAAAACCAATACCCTTCATGTCTCTATCCACTTTTCCTACACCAAGGATTTCATCAAGAATCTCAAATCCATAGTTTAGCATGCAAACTGACTTGGTCATACCATCATTCTTAGAGTTTAGAAGCGTGAATTCATCCCTTAGGTCGACAATGATTTTGGTGAGATTAGCTTTCTCTCGAAGTAAGTGTCGCTCCCGGGATTTTCATCCTAGTACAAACGCGAAAGTGGCACCGAAACAGAGTCACCAGCAATGTGTATTTATCCCACGAGAGGGAAAGGAAACACTGCGTAAACCTGAGGGAAAGGAAAGAGCATGGTCTTGCGACCAAGAGAACTGGGTTTGGGAGTCGGTTACGCGAAGGGAAGGTATTCGCACCCCTACGCGTCCATCGTAACCGATGGGATCCACGCTTGCTTGTCTCGATCAAAGGGTGTCGTCGTCTGAAGCTCCACTACTACTGGAAAAGGAAAGGAACAGAAAAAGGAAAAGGAAAGGAGAAAGAAAGAAAAACAAATGTAGGGAAAATAAAAGAAGTGCTCGAATGGGCCCTACCCCACTGCCTACGTATCTCATCGGGAACATGAGAATCAGAGCGACGTAGTTCCCCTCAACGAGGGTCGCTTTGTTTGTGTTTTTTTTAGGGAACGGCTGACATTCTAGCTCAGGTGTTGTAGGCTCGCTGGTTCGAGTGCGTTACCATCTTGCAAGAGAACGAGAAGAAGCACGTTCGTACGTTGAGAATGAGTGAGATGAGAAAAGAATTCCCGAAGGAAAGACGTTATTGTTTGTTTTTGTCTTTTAAAGAAGTGTTTTGGTTGTTTTTGTGTTTTGTAACGCGTATTGTATTTAAGTCCCTCATGTAAGATCGAATGCCTCGCATAACGACCCGAGATGGGACACACACTAAACATTCTAAGAAAATGAGAGAAGATCCCTCACCATCTTATTCTTACATGAAAGGCCTAAATACAATGTTTGTTTTGCCTTTATTAAGTATTTTTTACTTTTGGTTTAAAGATGAGAAGAGAGAAAACGCAAAGGAAACTCTAAAGGGAGACTAAGGGTCCTAATGTTATCATGCATGGATGTCCTATGGTTAGTGAGGTTTAGGAGAAAAGACTACCTAAAACCTAATGCTAATCCTACTCCAAGCTTAATCAAAAATTAAGTTGGACTAGGTAGCTCTAAAGGGAAAGAATCCAAGACTTGAACAAGTCTTGAGATTCATGGGATGAGAAAGAGTGAAAGAGATGAAGAAGAAGGAGAAAGATAAGGTGAGAAACAAGATGGGGCAGCAAGCACATCATAATCATCATATCCAAATCATAACATAAAACATGCTTCAAAGATCATACAAGCACATATCAAGTACGCAAGTTAAGGCTCACCAGAAAGGATGCAAGTAAACTTGCACAAGATTCACAATTTCACACACTAAGGCCTCATACAAAGATGACATGAACAATATAAGATGAAAGTGAAACCAAGTCAGAATTCAATTCACATCATGATCATCCAATCCAAACATGCAAGAATGTTTCACATTATGATGCATTATGAGCCATAGAAACCACAAAACCAATGATGATGATATGCATCATACAAATCAAACCAAGATGATCAAGTGAGATGAAAACCAAGTAATGAACTCAAGGGGCAGTAGCATATGTATCCACAATATATCAAGATCAAACTCAAGTCACACAAGATGAATCATTAAGCAACACATTCCAAACATGCATCAAAATTAATCAAAACATCCACTTATCAATCATGCAAGCAAACCAAAGGACATGTGAAGCAAAGAGTGAGAGTATGTCACATAAAACACCTTAAACCAAGAGGGTCAGAATCTAAAGCATGTCATACAAGTCAAACAAAAATCCTCATGCATTGATTGTTCCATACAAGGGAGCATTGCACAAGATTAGGTCAAACATACCACCAAATTCAAGTCAAAACAGCACCAACTTAGAAAATCAAGATCAAATTGGAAAATGAATCAATGAAGATGATTCCAAAGCCATAAACAAGCTCAAACAGAACATAATCACACCATACAATCATATAAAGCATCAATAAATCACAAGTAAACAAATGCACTCAAACTAGGTCAAGTGTCTAAGCATGCTTCAATCAACTTCAAACCACAAGTAAAAATCAACCAAAAATAGAAAAGTGGTTCAATAAATTCCCAAAAAATAATCCAAGGAAAGCTTAAACATCCAATTAGCATGTGCAAAAAGATTGGAACATAATTAGCTCAATAACATGTTCAAAGGTGTTCCACAAGTCAAGATATGCACATAACCGAACAATAATCGAGGGGTATCAAAAATCACATGAAAAACAATCAAAGGTGATCACCAAGGCAGAAACATGACATGAAAACATTCCTCAATTAAGTGTCAAAACATGACAAAAAGATCAGCTCAATAAGGCATGGAAAGATCATCAAACATAAGCACTAATCACAAAGGTAAACATAGGAGACACTTTGGAAAAGAAAATCAGAAATAAATAAGAAAATAAATGGAAAATGAAAATAAAATTCATATAAAATTAAATAAGACATTAAAATACGTTCATGAATGTTTTTGGAATTTTTGAATAAAAGGAAGTATTTTTAATAACTAAAAAAGGTAACGAAAATAAATAACAAAAAAGGAAAATAAAGAGTGATTTAAAAGAGGGGTGTATTAGCAAGAGAAATAACATGGCTACGACTGGGCCTGGACGGTGGGGTGTGAATAGCATTTTCGTAAGCCCAATGAGAAACATGTCATGTAAGTTCAGAATTTAATTATGAAAATAAATATATGAAAAAAAAAGTTGTAACAAAAATTATGTAGACATTATCAATTGGTCACATGTTAACTTAAGTCATATAGGACAAAAACAAAACAAACCCAATCAGAACTCACCACCACATCATCTTCTACACCATGACATGCAGATTTTTTCATGAAAACCAGTAGCATGAACATGAAATGCGATATACACTAACATTAAAACACAACCTTGTTCTTCACATAACTTTCTCATTTTTCAACGAAAATCAAAAGTTCAAAAACCAAAAATGATCTATGCGACGAGAGGAATACCACCATGCCATTAGTTTTCACAAACACATACTCTAACACATGCAAATATGGCCTACAAGACACGGGTTCATGGATTATTTCTAACATTCAAACATGTCAAAATATTCAGATGCAATCCATCAAACCAACATCATCATTTCAAACTATTTCAGATGTAATGTAGGAGCATGGTTAGATATGGAAAAGAGAGCTTAAAAAAAAGAGGTTAAAGAACCTTACCTAGTGGAGGCAAGTCCACTACTTCTTCAATACCTTGTGAAAGTTTCAGAAAACCGACCAAAATCCCTCAGCAAGCTTCACTTGAGCAAGAAAGTGGAGAAAACTTGAATGATAAACCCAACTCGAAGAGAGAGAAGTTCTTGAGAGAGTGAGCTGCTCTAACCTCCTTGCACAAAATGAGCGACCTCCTCCTGTTTCTAGGGTTTTTGCTGCTTAAATATGATGGGTTAAGATTGGTTTTTGGGCCTGAAAATGAGGTGTAATGTTTGTTTTGAAACTTTGCCAAACAAAAAAGAATGAGAGAAGGGTCCGTATTTTAGCAAATGGGAGGGTGTGTTTGAGTGATTTTGAGTGAAGATGGAGAGAGAGAGAAAGGATCAGAATCGCATGTCATGAGGGAGTGAGAGAAAAACAACTTCTCATGCAAGTTTTGGTTTTTCTCTTTATGGCCAAGAATTCAAATATTGAGCCAAGTTGTACAAAGCATGTTGGCACCTTTTAGGCAATGTTTTGGTAGTGTAAAATGGGCCTCATGCGTGGACTTGGAGTGTGTATGGGCATGCTGCCAATGTATAATACCAAATGTCAAAAAAAAACACATGTCCGTTATGTTGTAGAAACCAATTCGTGCACCTCACTTTGTGCCATGATAACTGGTGAATCCTTGACCAAATGATGAGCTCTTGGGTTCAAAATAAACTTGAGACAACTTAGAACAAGTTTCATGTTGAAAATGAATTGAAACAAAGCCGCGAGTTATGTGAAAATTGGTCATGAAAGGTTGTCCCCAAATCTGCCACAAATGACTTAGAAAAAAAATTCTAAGTTTTGAACTTGACAAGGTGAAAATGTCACACTTTGAGGACGCATAACTCACTCAATGTTAAACCAAATGCCATGATCCTTGTGCCCATTTTGAAGAGAAGACTTCAAACTACAACTTTCATGTTAGAGTTTTCTCTAATCAAAGCTTGGAAGTCGATCAAACTTGAGCATGAACATTGATGCACAAAACTGTCCAAAATAACTTAGAAAAAATTCTAAGTTTTCACATTTTACAACTTGAAGATTCCAACTTTGGGACACCATAACTCTCTCAAAAATAATCCAAATGAGACAAACTTTACATGGTTGGAAAGCTTGGAAAAAGCTCTACAACTTTCATGTTTGAGGAAAATTGAAATGAAGCTCGTATCATGATGGAAATTGGCTTGGAAGATGGCTGAATTCATGCTAAAACTTTTCCCAAAATGGCAACTTCCTAAAAACCTAGATTTCCAAAAATAGCAACTTTTCCACATTCTTGATTTTTCATAAATCCTTGAACATTTCTTGATCAAATCTTGTCCATGGACCATATTTGACTTGAAAATCATGATGTTGACCTCAAAAGGTCAAGAGTAGACTTTTTCACTGCACAATTGACTTTATTCCCAATGCACCTGATTTTGAAATTTCTGATCAATTGAAAACCTTCTGAAACAAATGGATGGGCCATTTTCCATCCATAGACACTTGAGGGCATGAGGACTACCATGGGATCAAGTCTTGCCCGAAAAATCAGAAATAAACTGATTTTATGGCAAACCCTAGTTTTGGTACCCTCTGGTTAGGAGGAAATAACACATCCTCCAAATTCAAATTCCTCTGAATATGATGTGTATCATGTCCACCAATGATGACATGTGCCACTTGGAGATGATAAAGAGTCAAAGAGCTTGCTCATTTGGGGGTCAAATCCCAACTTTTGACTGCCTTGTATAGGAGATCATGCACTGTCCAATCTTCTTGATGAATTCTCCTCTTCCCATGACTTGTGAGATCAAAAAGAGATAATACATGATGTAAGAGGTCCTTGAAGCTTGTGAGAAACACTTGGCCTTCTTCTTTGGATAATCAACACCTTAGAGAAACACCTGATCACATGCCCTTATGCAAGATGCAATGCTAAATGCTTGATGCTTTGTTTTTCTATGCTTGAATGCAATGCAATGCAATGAAAGCTCATGCTAAATGATATGAAGAAAAGAGAGGGCAAATTTTGGGGTATTACAGCTGCCCCTATTCAATCACTGTAGACCTGAACGGATGATAGCGATTGCTGTCATACTTTCAAGGTATGGAGAGATTGAATACCGACAATAACCCAAAAATTTGCACTCTGCAGGGAAGAAGAAAAGGGATAAACCCAACCAAACGAACTCTGCTCGAAGAAAACTCTGGCGATGAAGAAAACCACTGGAGAGATGTCTTTTATACAACGCCAGACGACTACCGGCTTGCCACACTACGGGTGGATTTTAACAATGTCTTTTGGTACACCGCCAGACGACTACTGGCTTGCCACACTACGGTTGGACTTTAACAATGTCTTTTGTACAACGCCAGACGACTACTGGCTTGCCACACTACGAGTGGACTTTAACAATGTCTTTTATACAACGCCAGACGACTACTGGCCTGCCACACTATGGGTGGACTTTAACAATGTCTTTTAGCACAACGCCAGACGACTACTGGCCTGCCACACTACGGGTGGACTTTTGCAGCTGAATTGCCACACTACGGGGGACTTTTGCCAATCTACGGTTGGACTTGTTGAGATGCCACACTACGGGGGACTTTTGCCAATCTACGATTGGACTTTCTGAGATGCCACACTACGGGGGACTTTTGCCAATCTACGGTTGGACTTTCTGAGATGCCACACTACGGGGGACTTTTGCCAATCTACGGTTGGACTTAGCTGCGGTCTTTTAAAGGGAGTCAGACGACTACTGACTTGCCACACTACGGGTGGACTTGTGCCAAGCTATGGCTGGACTTTCCAATGATTTGCCACCCTTGGATGGACCTTTCGCCAATCTACGGTTGGACTTCAAGAATGATTTGCCACCCTTGGATGGACCTTTCGCCAATCTACGGTTGGACTTTCCAATGATTTGCCACCCTTGGATGGACCTTTCGCCAATCTACGGTTGGACTTCAAGAATGATTTGCCACCCTTGGATGGACCTTTCGCCAATCTACGGTTGGACTTTGATGACGTCTTTTAACATTGCCAGACGACTACTAGCTTGCCACTCTACGGGTGGACTTTAGCAATTCCAATATTGGATTACGCTCTGCATTCGTGTCAGACATCTTTGTTAACTCTGTTGAGGAACAATGACCCATGATTTGATCTCGGAGACTCCTGAAAGGATAATATCTCTGTTGGAAAATGAATGAACAATCCGTCTGTTTCGAACTGTCAGACCTGCCAAAAATAAATTGGACTTTGGGATATGATGATTCTGCCAGGAATTATTTGATTGGGCTGGATTCTGGTCACAGCAACTCCGCTGGGGATGAGAATTTCTTTGCATGACGTCTTGCTAGGGAAGAAAAGTCATTAAAACTCTGCTTAGGGATCTACCAAACTTGAGATCCTTTGCGGGGAGAATCAACCTTCTAACCTAGCTGGGGAGAGAATATAATAACACTCTGCTGAGGAATAGATTTTGTTGATCAATAAGCCTCTGTGGGGTCAAATGATAAACTCAACTGGGGAATACTGTTGACAAGATTCAATGCTGAACTCTGTGGGGATACCATCGTCAGAGATACGATCTTGCTGGGGGTACCCAAATTAATTCCACGGTAGTCTGCCGAGGAATAAGACTGTCAAGCTTAAGATAAGTATTGTAATGCCCCATGCCGGGGATAGTGAGTTTACCACAAACTCTGTTGGGGAGAACTGCTTTAAAGCGTCTCATGTTGGGGAACGTCTCTTGAGAGGATTTTACAGAAGACCAAACGTCCTCAAACTCTACTGGGGATAGTAAATCTGGAACATCTCCTGCCGGGGAAATTCAAGATGTCCCATGCTTGGGAAGGTCAACAACTTGCTTTTTGCTCCATGATACAAGACTTACCTGAAGAAACGTCATAAGAGGATTTTACAGGAGAACAAATGTCTTCAAACTCTTGACGACTTCCCCGGGGATTGACCATCAACTTCGGCGTCTGCGAAACAACTCTACCGGGGATTCGCAACCGCTATCGACATCGAAAAGTTTGTGACTGTTGGAAGTACTGAATGAGAAAATCGACTTAATAAGATACAACGATACTCAGTTGAACTGATATCAAGACGTCATGAACGACCGTCAACCGTCTGATGGACTCAATCAGTAAATGCTGTGACAAAAAGGGTAACAAGTAAACCCTTCCCCGAACACGATTGCCCCAGTCTCTGCATGGGAATAAATGATTATCCGTCTTGTGCTTGAAATCACCTGAATCTGTTACCTGCAATAAAAGAAAACACACACATGCCCCGGAATATTGCGTGGTTTGATTCCGCCATCCAGGATTATTCAACATTCAAAGTAATTCTAAATATATTCTGCACGTGTTACTGTGAAGCCACTATGTTTTAAAATGCAATATTTTATAAAAAAATTTGGACGTTTTTGCAAACAAGGCAGTAAAACAAAATAAGAAGCTTTTAACTGAAACTCAATTTATTGATCAAAAGGCCCAGAATAGGCAATTACATCAGGAAGCGATCCCTGGAAAGAGGTGATCGCTGAAAATTAAGAAAAGAAACTATCCTAATGGCAATGTGAAAACGGCGTTCCACTGAGTTTCAATTCTGCTATGGCCAGTATGTCTTCAAAACTCTCCGACCTTGCCTTCTGAGGAATGATTAGACCGATTCCTACCCTTTGGAATGTCAATTGTTGAAACGATGATGGAGTACAGATAACTCAGATCGTAGTCGTTCACTTAAATCCCTCTTTTGCGTGGACCGTCCTTTCGGGTTTTCAATCCACCAGGATACCCTTTTTTGCCTGAGTCGTCCTTGCGGATTTTCAACTCACCGGGTGTACAATTTTTTTCATTTATTATCCCTAATTTTTGCCCGAACCTTTTTATTCTGTTTTTGTGGTTCGCCGGGATGCCCTTTTTTGCCTGGACTTTTCCTTTTTTGTCAAGCGGGTCTATTCATGCGAAGTATTTTTTGACTACGTCTGAGTTGACAGGGGATGAAAAGTCTTCGCCATCCATGGTTGTAAGTAACAAGGCTCCGCCCGAGAAGACCTTCTTAACCACGAATGGACCTTCATAGTTAGGAGTCCACTTGCCCCTGTGATCTGTACTTGGAGGAAGGATCCTTTTGAGTACCACATCTCCAACCTTGTAAACCCGAGGACGCACCTTCTGGTCAAATGCCTGCTTCATCCTCCGTTGGTACAACTGCCCATGACATACAGCTGCTAGTCGCTTCTCCTCAATAAGGCTCAACTGATCAAATCTGGCGCGCACCCATTCGGCCTCGTCTAACTTGACATCCATCATGACTCTGAGGGATGGAATTTCAACTTCAACCGGTAGTACTGCCTCCATACTGTATACAAGAGAGAATGGGGTTGCCCCAGTGGACGTGCGCACTGACGTTCGGTACCCATGCAAAGCAAACGGTAACATCTCATGCCAATCTTTGTATGTGACAACCATTTTCTGCACAATCTTCTTAATATTCTTGTTGGCCGCTTCCACAGCGCCGTTCATCTTTGGGCGGTATGGAGAAGAATTGTGGTGTTCAATCTTGAAGTCCCGGCACAGCTCAGTCATCATTTTATTGTTCAGATTAGAACCATTATCAGTAATGATTCTCTCGGGCACTCCATAGCGGCAAATGATATCCCGTTTCAGGAAACGAGCTACCACTTGCTTAGTGACATTGGCATAAGATGCAGCTTCAACCCACTTAGTGAAATAATCAATGGCGACCAAGATGAAACGATGGCCATTTGAAGCAGCAGGCTCAATCTTTCCGATCATATCAATGCCCCACATAGCAAAGGGCCAGGGAGAGGACATGACACTCAAAGGATTTGGAGGAACGTGCACTTTGTCTGCATAGATCTGGCATTTGTGACACTTACGGGCATACTTGCAACAATCTGACTCCATCGTCAACCAATAATATCCTGATCTCAGTAATTTCTTAGCCATTGCGTGTCCTCCGGCATGGGTACCAAAAGAGCCTTCATGTACTTCCTGCATTAACAGGTCTGCTTCGTGTCTATCCACGCATCTGAGCAGAACCATGTCAAAATTCCGTTTGTACAACACATCATCCTGATTCAAAAAGAAACTACCAGACATCCTTCTCAACGTCTTCTTATCTTTAGTAGATGCCCCTGGCGGGTACTCTTGACTTTTCAAGAAACACTTGATATCATGAAACCATGGCTTGTCATCAGACGCTGCATCAACAGCAAACACAAATGCAGGCCTGTCAAGACGAGACACTTCAATCTTAGGCACATGATTCCACCCTTGCACTTTAATCATGGAAGACAATGTGGCCAAGGCATCAGCAAACCTATTCTCATCTCGGGGAATATGGTACAACTTCACTGTTGTAAAGAAATTCAGCAATCTCCTGTATAATCTCTATAAGGAACTAGATTTGCTTGGTGCGTGTACCAACTCCCTTTCACCTGATTAATTACCAAGGCTGAATCACCAAAGATATCAAGGGTCTTAATTCGTAGATTAATCGCCTCCTCAATCCCCAATATACAAGCTTCATACTCCGCTTCATTGTTGGTGCATCCGAAAGTTATTCGGGCAGTGAAAGGCATATGAACACCCTCTGGCGTGATAAGAACTGCTCTAACTCCGCATCCATTCATATTGACAGCCCTATCAAACATCAGACTCCATTTGGATTCAGGGTCTGGCCCCTCCTCCAGGAGTGGTTCCTCGCAGTCCTTAGCTTTGAGAAACATGATATCCTCATCAGGGAAATCAAACTTCATGGGTTGGTAATCATCAATCGGCTGCTGCGCAAGATAGTCTGACAAGACACTTCCTTTGATGGCCTTTTGAGAAGTGTACTGAATATCATACTCTGTCAAAACCATTTGCCACCGTGCAATTCTGCCTGTTAGCGCTGGTTTCTCAAAAATGTATTTGATAGGATCCATTTTTGAAATCAACAAGGTTGTGTGCCTAATCATATATTGCCTCAATCGCTTAGCGGCCCATGCAAGTGCACAGCATGTCTTTTCAAGCATTGAGTACCGGGACTCACAATCATTGAACTTTTTGCTCAGGTAGTAGATAGCATGCTCCCTCCTACCTGTCTCGTCGTGTTGACCGAGAACACAACCCATGGAACCTTCAAGCACTGTCAAATACATTATCAAAGGTCTTCCTTCAACTGGAGGTATGAGAATTGGAGGTTCCTGTAAGTATTCTTTTATCTTATCGAATGCCAATTGGCAATCGTCATTCCACCTGACAGTCTGATCTTTTCTCAGCAGTTTAAATATTAGTTCACACGTGGCTGTTAGGTGAGATATGAACCTTGCAATGTAGTTCAATCTACCCAAGAAACCACGAACTTCTTTTTCTGTTCTCGGCTCAGGCATTTCTTGTATTGCTTTCACTTTGGCAGGATCAACCTCAATCCCTTTTTCACTCACAATGAAACCCAGCAGCTTTCCAGAACGCACCCCAAAAGTGCACTTATTTGGATTCAACCTTAAGCGAAACTTCCTCAGCCTTTCAAACAGCTTTTTCAAGTTAACCAGATGTTCTTCTTCTGTTCTCGACTTGGAAATCATGTCATCCACATAACATTCAATCTCTCTGTGAATCAAGTCGTGAAACAAAGTTACCATTGCCCGCTGATACGTTGCCCCTGCGTTTTTCAACCCAAAAGGCATCACCTTATAACAGTATGTACCCCACAGAGTAATGAACGTGGTCTTCTCCATATCTTCAGGTGCCATTTTAATCTGGTTGTACCCGGAGAATCCGTCCATAAACGAGAACACTGAAAACTGAGCTGTATTGTCGACCAGTACATCAATGTGTGGCAGTGGAAAATCATCTTTCGGACTAGCTCTATTGAGATCTCGATAATCCACACACATTCTAACCTTTCCGTCTTTCTTCGGTACTGGCACAATGTTGGCAACCCAGGGAGGATAGTGAGTCACTGCAAGAAACCCTGCATCCCATTGTTTCTGAACTTCTTCTTTGATCTTTATGGCCATGTCGGGGTGAGTCCGACGAAGTTTCTGCTTGACTGGCGGACACTCTTCTCTCAATGGCAGCCTGTGTACAACAATATCAGTATCTAACCCTGGCATGTCTTGATACGACCAGGCGAAGATGTCAGCATATTCACACAATAACTCAATCAAAGCCCTCTTCACATCTGCTTGCAGGAAGGCACCAATCTGGATCTCCTTCTTAGCATCCTCGGTACCAATATTGATGACCTCTACAGTCTCCTGATGAGGCTGGATGACCCTTTCCTCTTGTTTTAACATCCTGGCCAATTCCTCAGGGAGTTCGCAATCCTTCTCATCCCCTTCTTCGGCTTGATAAATCGGATTGTCAAAGTCATACATAGCCATATCAAAATCATTATCAATGGAATCCGGAGGATCAAGTCTGCACGAACGGGTTCATGCTTTATTTCAGAATTTATTTTAAAAACAAAAAGAAAAAGAAAAAGAAACATTGCCATTTTATTATTTTAGTGCAAAAATAAAAACTGAAAGACAGAGAACAAAAATTTGAATGTAAAATGCCCTTTATTAATGATTGAAATTGCAAATGTGAACAGGGTGGCCCTACAAATGAATCTATACGCCTTGGGCAGAGCGCAATATTTTGACATGCATTATGGTTAGAAAACAAATAAAAATTACTCTGTCTGAAGAGTAACCCGGACGACTTCTTCAACAGACCAGTTCTGCAACTGTTGTCCCGGGACACGTGGGCGTACCCAGTTGTCCCAGTCACTGTCATTGTCAATACCATCTCCTGTGGCCGCACAAGACTGATAGGTGTAAATAATCCCCCCACTACTGAAGGTGATGGGTCCACTGTTCTCCGCAACTGAAGTCATAGAAGGATGATAACCAATACCAAATTTGTCTTCCTTCATCGGTGTCTCTATCAACCTGCCCCAGCCTTGGGCATTGCCAGCTCTGACGACCTCAACAGCTTGTTTGTAAGATGAAATGGAGGTACCAGCCCCAACTGGTGTAGAGGAAGACTCAGGCACATTGTCAATACTCACCACTTCAAATGACTGGCAAAGCATCTCGTGAATTTCTCCATCCATCTCAACATACTTAAACGTGGACAAATGGCTGACAAAAATATCTTCTTCGCCACACACTGTAACGACTTGTCCTTCAAACTCATATTTCAGCTTTTGGTGCAAGGTAGAGGTAACAGCCCCAGCTGCATGAATCCAAGGGCGACCCAATAAGCAGCTATATGCAGGCTGTATGTCCATCACATGAAATGTGGATTTGAACACCTGCGGTCCAATTTGCACGGGCAGCTCTACTTCACCAAACACAGATCTTTTGGTCCCATCGAATGCTCTGACAATCAAATCACTCGGCCTTAAGATCAAACCATCAACCTCCAGCTTCATTAGTGCCTTCTTAGGCAAAACATTAAGTGAGGAACCAGTGTCTACCAGTACATGAGACAACACTACCCCCTTGCACTCCATTGTGATGTGCAGAGCTTTATTGTGGTTTCTTCCCTCAGCAGTCAAATCCCTACTTGTAAAGCCCAAACCATGGCTAACATTAACATTGGAGATTAAACCCTCCAGTTGATTAACAGTGATTTCTTGTGGCACATACGCGCTCTTCATCACTTTTAACAAAGCTTCCCGATGCGCGTCAGAACACATCAACAGTGACAAAATTGAAATCTTCGAAGGGGTCTGATTCAGTTGATCAACAATCTTATAATCACTTTTCTTGATTATCCTCATGAACTCTTCCATTTCATTATCAAAAGTAATCTTTTTCTCAGTTTTAGGTACAGGCACACTCTCGACCACCTGTTTTCCCTTAGCTTTTGCAGCGGCTTCAACTTCTTGATCACTGCGCAAAGTTCGGGGAGCAAACAATCTTCCGCTTCTTGTAAAACCACCTACACCACCCACATTATCAACATTCGAACCGGCTGATGATCCAAATTCTTGCTTTTTACCTTCATAATATATGTCTGCACCATAGTGCCAAGGGATTGCCTTCGTAGTTGTAAACGGAACTGGTCCTGGCACCGTGATGGTAACAGGACTGGGTCTTTGTTGTACAACACTTGCTACAGGAATTATACTAGCAGGCACCTGGATCTTAGCAGGAGTATACTATATGGTCACAGTTGATACCTCGTCAGTCTCTTTCACAACCCTGTCAAACTGTAGACATCCTTCATTGATCAGATTCTGCAAACCCACTTTCAACTGATCACAGCCATTCTCTTGATTCATGCACTCAAAACAATCTTGATTACAGCCCGGGAACACCTATCCCTTCAACAAATGATCTTTTACAACCAACAAAGAAGTCTTCACCTGATTGATATCTGCTACCAAATTCAATCGCTTTCCATCTTCGATAGCATGCACATTTGCCGCAGCATGCACATTTGCCGCACCATGATTAGGTATGGGGTGCTGAATAATGTTAGGAGGCCGAGAGAAATTGATTGCCATGGCATCAATCAAGTCTTGCACTTTATGATGAAAAGCCCAACATCATTCAATGGAGTGCCCCTGAGCACCTGAGTGGAACTCGCATCGTGCGTTAGGATCGAAATTAGGAGGCAGGTTGCCAGGAGCAGGAGGCCTCATAGTGCGGAGCTCAACCAACTTCATCTGGAGTAACTGTGGTAGCAACGCAGAATAAGTCAAAGGGAGAGGGTCAATCTTACGATCCCTCTGCCTAGACATCTGTTGGAAAGGAGGTTGTTGTTGTTGCTGCTGAACATGCTGTTGGGGTTGTTGTTCCTGCTGAACCTGCTGTTGGGGTTGTTGTTGCTGAACCGAAGGTGCTGGGATTGTCACTGCACCTACCTGGTGATAACCCTGAGAACGTCCTCTGCCTCGTCCTCTAAACATAGCATTTGTATCTCCTTCTCTTCTTCTCTGACTACCAACAAACGGTTTCTTTGTCCCAGAAGAGCCAGTCCTACTCATATCTTGAATCTTTCCAAGCTTTAACAAACTCTCTATTCTTTCTCCAGCAATCACTATCTCAGCAAATCCGGTTGATGAACAAGTAGCTAATCTTTCAAGATATGCCCCTTGCAGGGTGCCCATAAACATGTCTACCATTTCTCTATCCAGCAAAGGAGGTTGAACCTGTGCAGCCATTTCCCTCCACCTCTGTGCATATTCCTTGAAACTCTCTTTAGCATTCTGCGACAACCCCTGCAATTGAGTGCGATTGGGCGCCATATCAATATTGTACTGGTACTGTTTTAGGAATGCTTCAGCCAGATCCTTCCAACTTCTTACAGCAGCTCTGTTCAATTTCATATACCAGGTCAAAGAAGCTCTAGCCAGACTGTCTCGAAAGTAATGCATCCACAACTTCTCATCATCTGTATGAGCTGAGATCCTCCCAAAATAAGCTTGGATATGTGTCTGGGGACACGTATTACCCTGATATTTATCAAAAGTAGGCGGCTTGAATTTTGGAGGGATCCTGACACCTGGTACCAAACCCAGACTAGTAACATCAATGCCCATGGAATTCTTGCATTCCATAGCCCTTATCTTCTCTGCCAATTCATCATATCTTCTGTCACCCACATCAGCATCCAATAAAGTAAATTGGTCTTCCTGAGCATCTTCCTGAATAACACCAACATTTCTGCTATTCCCATTACCCAGATTACCACCAGGAGGGGGATTGACAACAACGGGAGGAGGAGTGCCATGAGTCTGTGAATTGCCATTCTGATTACCCCCAGGCGTGGCTTCTGGACGCTCGACCAGAAGCCTCAGTCTTTCTTGAGTTTTGGCCATACCAGTCATGAGAGTCATGAACTGGTCCATTCGTGCCCTCATATCAGCCAAATCACTCTACATTTGATCCATTATCCTTGCTTGATTTCTTCGAGTTGAGTAATGATGAATATGATTCTCAGCTATAATTCCTGAAACCAAATAAAGGTTAGAGATCTCCTGCGACAGGTACCTGAAAACAAACAACAGAATGCAACATGATATGCGATGCAATGCAATGTTTATTCATTTTGAGGCATTCCTTCCTTCGATTCCAATTTGACCAAAAGAGAAGAGCGCATATCCCTGCAGGTGCTAACAGCGACAGAACGCCAGAGGTGAATACTAATCATATAATCTGACGAAGAATCTTCCTCAATAACTACCAACAAATCCAATAACAAGAAAAACAAACCCACAGCCATGTGTGGAACAGTCAAATACAAATTGTTTTCGGATAAATACAACTGAAAAAGTATGAATACAAACAAAAGGGAAACCTATCAACAAGCCTGATGGTGACTCCCAAAATAGCAACAAAATAACTCAAACACTGAGCCCATAAAAATCTTTCTGGACCTCCTTGAGAAGCGCTTCAGTAACTGGATCATTTGGGCGCTCCGTGAGACCTCTGATTAATTGGCTCCTTAACTTGACGGCTTCTTCTAGCTTTCGGATCTGATCTTTGACAGCTGACTCTTTGGCTCTCTTTACTCTGGCGCGGGTCTTCAGATCTCCGGTCTCTTTTTTAGCCGAACTTAGTTGTTGGAGAAACTCGCTTTCTTTGCTCTTCAAATTTTCCCTCAACTCGTCGTTTTCAGCCCTGATTCTCGCCTCGATCTCCCTCCGACATTCAGAAAACTCATCCCACCTCTATTGTCCTTTGGCAAGGGCATTCTCTGACTTGGTCACCTGCTCATTGACGCACTTACACGCCTCTTTTAGTGCCATCTCATTCTGTTTGACCTTACGAATATAGATAGTGTCTTCGGCAATTCTCTTTTTATCGGCCTCGTGAAGCTCAGTCAGCTTCTGCAGTTCATACTCGACCTTACGCTTGTCACAAAGTGTCTTTCTGAGTCCTTCACTTAGCTTCTCCTTCTTTTTGTAAGTCTTATCCAACTCTGCTTTAAGCTTGTCATATTCGGCAATGCTTATCGTGGTCACTGGTTCCACTGGATCTGACGGTCTTTCCTGAGAAAACGGCAAAAGAATAATTTGAACCCTTCTTTTCAACCAAGCATCATATTGAGAGGAAGACACATTGTTGCATTTTCCGAAGACGACTTTACCCTTCATTTGAAGATTACCCCAAGCTCCAGCCGCTTGCCTTACCAACGAAAGGTTATCCTTCACAGGAAAAAAGAAAGACTCTTCCAAATCACTGTCCCTTGGAGGCTCTACTAAGGCAAATCCTAATTGTCTCCTGAGAATAACAGGGTTATAATTAATGCAACCCCTTACTCCCAAGAGTGGCACGTTAGGATGTCTTCCACAGCTGCTGATGAAATCTCCCCCAATTGTCTTCTGATTGAACCAACGGATATCCTTTGCTGTCAACTGAATCATCCTCTTAGCCCAGTTCTTTGCAGGCTGAGGATTCAAAAAGGCCTCTGAATTTGGCAAATGACCCATAAGCCACCTATGGAACAGAGGCGCACAACATCTAACCAACCTTCCTCGCTTCCTCTCATTCTTGAAGTGCACAGAATAGTACAAATCACCCAGGAGGGTAGGTACGGGGTTCTTCATTACAAAAATATGGATCGCACTCATGTCCACAAACTTTGGTTCATCGGCAAACAGTATAATTCCATAGATACTCAAAGCCAGGATCGCACAAACGGTTTCCCATTGAGACTTAGCAGCAAATTCTTCAGCTTTGGCAACCAGGAAGTCCAAATGAAAACCAGATAATTCTCCTTTGGTGGTGAGATTGTCTGCTACCACAGGTACACTCATATGAAGAGCCTTAGCTATTTCTTCATGCTTTGGAGGGCGCATGTCAGAGTTGAAGGGAATCTGGTACTTGAGAGGCACACCCAGCAGCCAAGCATACTCTTCTAGCATTGGGACCAGCTGAAAATCCGAGAAGGTGAAGCACCTTAGCTGTGGGTCATAAAACTGTAAGCACGTATGAATGACACTCCTTTCTGAAGCATTCAAGTCAACAACCACATTCATAATCTCCCCATAAGCCTTCCGGAACATACCCATATGTTCTGGAGTAATAAGAGCAATCATCTTTCGCAATTGTCCCACCTTTGTGTCGAAGAAACTATAGTGTACATTGTTCTTCCTAGGAGTCTCCATAACCGCAACAAGAACTGTTAACCGGAATCGAAAGGAAGTATACCCTGCAAATGAATAAACATGAGGGTTAAATGCAAGAATGCTAATGATGATATGTATGCAAGGGCATGTGACCACTGCTGCACCAATACTGCTGAACCCACTGTACTGCAATCTGAATCTAGTGAGCTATACAACCCCAGGATAAGAAACCCAATAACAAACACAGAACCAAATGTTAGCTGATCAGGATCAAAACTTTAGTAACCAATCCAGAACAAATAAGAAAACCAGGTATTCTGACGGTCAAGGGTTCCTGCACACCTGTAAACAATCCCCCCAATCTCACAGGTAGGTACTAGGATGTTCAGTATCCCGGGCTCTCAGGTCGAGAAATGATGATACGTTCACCATTTCTGGTTTGGCATCATCATCAATCAAGGAGGCCTCAACTGATTCTCCAAAACGGAAGATCCTCAGCTTCAGAGGTTTGAGAAGCAATAGCACATTCAGCCCGAAGGATACAATGCTACCGCCAATCAAAGAGGTCGTCTGCCGATTCTCTTCAAAACAAAGAGGGGTCATCCTAACAGGTCATCCAGACTTAGCAGCCCTTCCAGATAGCTCTACCATCGTGGGAAATCCACAACGCAGAATTCTCTAGAGAGAACCACATCCAGATTGTGTTTCATATTCCCTCCTCGAACCGAGATGGAACGCGAGAGGACATGAAACACGCTAATCCTAAGTGCACTCAGGCCTGTGCATTGGGCCTATCTCTCAGAATATCCCCATCCCGCCAAGCAGAAAACAGTACAGCAAGTGCAGCATAATACATCATATGAAATGAAAAAATGCTAAAATACAGTAAATGCAGTAATATACAGTAGTATATAGCAAAAAACAGTAAATAACTATACAGTAAAGCAATAAATACAGCAAAGTACAGTAAACACCCAATGAAAGAAAAACAGACAAGCGCTAGGATTGACTTGCTAAGGAAACCAGAGATTCTGGGTTCGATCCCCAGCAGAGTCGCCAGCTGTCGCTCCCGGGATTTTCATCCTAGTACAAATGCGAAAGTGGCACCGAAACAGAGTCGCCAGCAATGTGTATTTATCCCACGAGAGGGAAAGGAAACACTGTGTAAACCTGAGGGAAAGGAAAGAGCATGGTCTTGCGACCAAGAGAACTGGGTTCGGGAGTCGGTTACGCGAAGGGAAGGTATTAGCACCCCCACGCGTCCATCGTAATCGATGGGATCCACGCTTGCTTGTCTCGATCAAAGGGTGTCGTCGTCTGAAGCTCCACTGCTACTGGAAAAGGAAAGGAACAGAAAAAGGAAAAGGAAAGGAGAAAGAAAGAAAAATAAATGTAGGGAAAATAAAAGAAGTGCTCGAATGGGCCCTACCCCACTGCCTACGTATCTCATCGGGAACATGAGAATCAGAGCGACGTAGTTCCCCTCAACGAGGGTCGCTTTGTTTGTGTTTTTTTTAGGGAACGGCTGACATTCTAGCTCAGGTGTTGCAGGCTCGCTGGTCCGAGTGCGTTACCATCTTGCAAGAGAACGAGAAGAAGCACATTCGTACGTTGAGAATGAGTGAGATGAGAAAATAATTCCCGAAGGAAAGACGTTATTATTTGTTTTTGTCTTTTAAAGAAGTGTTTTGGTTGTTTTTGTGTTTTGTAACGCGCATTGTATTTAAGTCCCTCATGTAAGATCGAATGCCTCGCATAACGACCCGAGATGGGACACACACTAAACATTCTAAGAAAATGAGAGAAGATCCCTCACCATCTTATTCTTACATGAAAGGCCTAAATACAATGTTTGTTTTGCCTTTATTAAGTATTTTTTACTTTTGGTTTAAAGATGAGAAGAGAGAAAACGCAAAGGAAACTCTAAAGGGAGACTAAGGGTCCTAATGTTATCATGCATGGATGTCCTATGGTTAGTGAGGTTTAGGAGAAAAGACTACCTAAAACCTAATGCTAATCCTACTCCAAGCTTAATCAAAAATTAAGTTGGACTAGGTAGCTCTAAAGGGAAAGAATCCAAGACTTGAACAAGTCTTGAGATTCATGGGATGAGAAAGAGTGAAAGAGATGAAGAAGAAGGAGAAAGATAAGGTGAGAAACAAGATGGGGCAGCAAGCACATCATAATCATCATATCTAAATCATAACATAAAACATGCTTCAAAGATCATACAAGCACATATCAAGTACGCAAGTGAAGGCTCACCAGAAAGGATGCAAGTAAACTTGCACAAGATTCACAATTTCACACACTAAGGCCTCATACAAAGATGACATGAACAATATAAGATGAAAGTGAAACCAAGTCAGAATTCAATTCACATCATGATCATCCAATCCAAACATGCAAGAATGTTTCACATTATGATGCATTATGAGCCATAGAAACCACAAAACCAATGATGATGATATGCATCATACAAATCAAACCAAGATGATCAAGTGAGATGAAAACCAAGTAATGAACTCAAGGGGCAGTAGCATATGTATCCACAATATATCAAGATCAAACTCAAGTCACACAAGATGAATCATTAAGCAACACATTCCAAACATGCATCAAAATTAATCAAAACATCCACTTATCAATCATGCAAGCAAACCAAAGGACATGTGAAGCAAAGAGTGAGAGTATGTCACATAAAACACCTTAAACCAAGAGGGTCAGAATCTAAAGCATGTCATACAAGTCAAACAAAAAGCCTCATGCATTGATTGTTCCATACAAGGGAGCATTGCACAAGATTAGGTCAAACATACCACCAAATTCAAGTCAAAACAGCACCAACTTAGAAAATCAAGATCAAATTGGAAAATGAATCAATGAAGATGATTCCAAAGCCATAAACAATCTCAAACAGAACATAATCACACCATACAATCATCTCAAGCATCAATCAATCACAAGTAAACAAATGCACTCAAACTAGGTCAAGTGTCTAAGCATGCTTCAATTAACTTCAAACCACAAGTAAAAATCAACCAAAAATAGAAAAGTGGTTCAATAAATTCCCAAAAAATAATCCAAGGAAAGCTTAAACATCCAATTAGCATGTTCAAAAATATTGGAACATAATTAGCTCAAGAACATGTTCAAAGGTGTTCCACAAGTCAAGATATGCACATAACCGAACAATAATCGAGGGGTATCAAAAATCACATGAAAAACAATCAAAGGTGATCACCAAGGCAGAAACATGACATGAAAACATTCCTAAATTAAGTTTCAAAACATGGTAAAAAGACCAGCTCAATAAGGCATGGAAAGATCATCAAACATAAGCACTAATCACAAAGGTAAACATAGGAGACACTTTGGAAAAGAAAATCAGAAATAAATAAGAAAATAAATGGAAAATGAAAATAAAATTCATATAAAATTAAATAATACGTTCATGAATTTTTTTGGAATTTTTGAATAAAAGGAAGTATTTTTAATAACTAAAAAAGATAACGAAAATAAATAACAAAAAAGGAAAATAAAGAGTGCTTTAAAAGAGGGGTGTATTAGCAAGAGAAATAACATGGCTACGACTGGGCCTAGACGGTGGGGTGTGAATAGCATTTTCATAAGCCCAATGAGAAACATGTCATGTAAGTTCAGAATTTAATTATGAAAAGAAATATATGAAAAAAAAAGTTGTAACAAAAATTATGTAGACATTATCAATTGGTCACATGTTAACTTAAGTCATATAGGACAAAAACAACACAAACCCAATCAGAACTCGCCACCACATCATCTTCTACACCATGACATGCAGATTTTTTCATGAAAACCAGTAGCATGAACATGAAATGCGATATACACTAACATTAAAACACAACCTTGTTCTTCACATAACTTTCTCATTTTTCAACGAAAATCAAAAGTTCAAAAACCAAAAATGATCTATGCGACGAGAGGAATACCACCATGCCATTAGTTTTCACAAACACATACTCTAACACATGCAAATATGGCCTACAAGACACGGGTTCATGCATTATTTCTAACATTCAAACATGTCAAAATATTCAGATTCAATCCATCAAACCAACATCATCATTTCAAACTATTTCAGATGTAATGTAGGAGCATGGTTAGATATGGAAAATAGAGCTTAAAAAAAAGAGGTTAAAGAACCTTACCTAGTGGAGGCAAGTCCACTACTTCTTCAATACCTTGTGAAAGCTTCAGAAAACCGACCAAAATCCCTCAGCAAGCTTCACTTGAGCAAGAAAGTGGAGAAAACTTGAATGATAAACCCAACTCGAAGAGAGAGAAGTTCTTGAGAGAGTGAGCTGCTCTAACCTCCTTGCACAAAATGAGCGACCTCCTCCTGTTTCTAGGGTTTTTGCTGCTTAAATATGATGGGTTAAGATTGGTTTTTGGGCCTGAAAATGAGGTGTAATGTTTGTTTTGAAACTTTGCCAAACAAAAAAGAATGAGAGAAGGGTCCGTATTTTAGCAAATGAGAGGGTGTGTTTGAGTGATTTTGAGTGAGGATGGAGAGAGAGAGAGAGAAAGGATCAGAATCGCATGTCATGAGGGAGTGAGAGAAAAACAACTTCTCATGCAAGTTTTGGTTTTTCTCTTTATGGCCAAGAATTCAAATATTGAGCCAAGTTGTACAAAGCATGTTGGCACCTTTTAGGCAATGTTTTGGTAGTGTAAAATGGGCCTCATGCGTGGACTTGGAGTTTGTATGGGCATGCTGCCAATGTATAATACCAAATGTCAAAAAAAACACATGTCCTTTATGTTGTAGAAACCAATTCGTGCACCTCACTTTGTGCCATGATAACTTGGTGAATCCTTGACCAAATGATGAGCTCTTGGGTTCAAAATAAACTTGAGACAACTTAGAACAAGTTTCATGTTGAAAATGAATTGAAACAAAGCCGCGAGTTATGTGAAAATTGGTCATGAAAGGTTGTCCCCAAATCTGCCACAAATGACTTAGAAAAATAATTCTAAGTTTTGAACTTGACAAGGTGAAAATGTCACACTTTGAGGACGCATAACTCACTCAATGTTAAACCAAATGCCATGATCCTTGTGCCCATTTTGAAGAGAAGACTTCAAACTACAACTTTCATGTTAGAGTTTTCTCAAATCAAAGCTTGGAAGTCGATCAAAATTGAGCATGAACATTGATGCACAAAACTGTCCAAAATAACTTAGAAAAAATTCTAAGTTTTCACATTTTACAACTTGAAGATTCCAACTTTGGGACACCATAACTCTCTCAAAAATAATCCAAATGAGACAAACTTTACATGGTTGGAAAGCTTGGAAAAAGCTCTACAACTTTCATGTTTGAGGAAAATTGAAATGAAGCTTATATCATGATGGAAATTGGCTTGGAAGATGGCTGAATTCATGCTAAAACTTTTCCCAAAATGGCAACTTCCTAAAAACCTAGATTTCCAAAAATAGCAACTTTTCCACATTCTTGATTTTTCATAAATCCTTGAACATTTCTTGATCAAATCTTGTCCATGGACCATATTTGACTTGAAAATCATGATGTTGACCTCAAAAGGTCATGAGTTGACTTTTTCACTGCATAGTTGACTTTATTCCCAATTCTCCTGATTTTGAAATTTCTGATCAATTGAAAACCTTCTGAAACAAATGGATGGGCCATTTTCCATCCATAGACACTTGAGGGCATGAGGAATACCATGGGATCAAGTCTTGCCCGAAAAATCAGAAATAAACTGATTTTATGGCAAACCCTAGTTTTGGTACCCTCTGGTTAGGAGGAAATAGCACATCCTCCAAATTTAAATTCCTCTGAATATGATGTGTATCATGTCCACCAATGATGACATGTGCCACTTGGAGATGATAAAGAGTCAAAGAGCTTACTCATTTGGGGGTCAAATCCCAACTTTTGACTGCCTTGTATAGGAGATCATGCACTGTCCAATCTTCTTGATGAATTCTCCTCTTCCCATGACTTGTGAGATCAAAAAGAGATAATACATGATGTAAGAGGTCCTTGAAGCTTGTGAGAAACACTTGGCCTTCTTCTTTGGATAATCAACACCTGATCACATGCCCTTATGCAAGATGCAATGCTAAATGCTTGATGCTTTGTTTTTCTATGCTTGAATGCAATGCAATGCAATGAAAGCTCATGCTAAATGATATGAAGAAAAGAGAGGGTAAATTTTGGGGTATTACAGTAAGCTGGTTATCTGAGAATTTTATTTCTCACTAGACATACAGTCTTCTTTCCATTTGATATACAAAAGTATGTTTGCTTCCACAACATCTTCATCGGAAAGTTCTTTATGGCTATATTTTCCATCATTTTAATCATTTTTCTTGTAACCTAAGCGAGCAATGAACACAATTACACTACTAGATTTTTCTTCATCAGTCTCATCTTCATATTCTTCACCTGAAAGTGTAGCAGTGTATCCTTTCTTTTTCTTTTAAAGGAAGTTTGTAAACTCTGCCTGTATATGTCCAAATCCTTCATATTCATGACATTGTATCCCCTGCCTTTGTTCATATTGTCTCCTTCTTTGTTCCCGCGCTAGGAATTGAAGCCTCTTGAGTTGTCAGGAACTTTGTCTTTGACATTTGTCATAACATTGTTCCTTGATCGTCTGTTAAGTCTTCACATAACTTTGCCAAACCTTTTTGAAAGTAGTTCAACAGAGTTAGACAGGTTATCATTATTATGCTCTTCTTCTTGTTCCCTGTCATCTTCCACATCAGCTTTGAAAGCAACCACCTTGCTTTTCATTTCAGTTTTGTCATTGATTGCCATTTTAAACGTTAGTAATGACCAACAAGTTCATCAACTTTGATAGAACTGATGTCCTGAGCATCTTCTATGGCAGTAACTTTCATGTTAAATCTCTTTAGAAGAGATCCTAGAATCTTTTGGGCTAGCTTCTATTCAGACAGTTTTTCACCAAGGGCAAATAAGTAGTCATCAATCTCACAAACACGAACATAAAAGTCAGCAATGGTTTCATCTTCTTTCATTCTTAGGTTCTCAAACTTGGTGGTGAGAAGTTGGAGCCTTGACATATGAACTTTGGAGGTGCCTTCATGCACAGTTTTGTGAATCTCACATGCTTCTTTGGATTCAGTACACGTGTTGATGAGACGAAAGAGATTTTTTCAACTCCATTGAATATCATGTTGATAACATAAAAGTTTCCATGAGATTATTCATCCTCTTCTTTGTACCAATCGACTTCTAGTTTCAGGAACTGAGTGCCATCTTCAGCACTGACCATTGGTGGTGTCCATCCTTTGATGACTACCTTCCAAGTTTTGTTGTCCATGGATTTGATAAAGGAAACCATGCATGCTTTCCAATAGTCATAGTTTGTGCCATCTAGAATAGGTGGCCGGTTAACAAATCCTCCTTCTTTAGCATTATCCACTTGGAACCTAATTAATAGATTCCCTACAACTCACCCAACCAGAACAGGGTGTTTGCTTTGATGCCAATTGAAATTCTATTATCCCTAAAAAAAGATGTCGAATACAATGTGCAGATAATGTGTGTGACTAGATTAATGTAGCGATGCTATATAAATCAAATAAAGTAAAATGAACGCAGAGAGTTGGTAAACCAGTTCGGTGCAATGTAACCTATGTATAAAGGGTGTTAACCCAAGAGAATAAATCTCCTCTTAATAGTATAAGTACAAATTGGTCTTAGATGAACTCTCATAGCTCAATGCCTTTTTTTCTTAACCGTGAATTTCTATTTAGGACCCTCTAAATATGAGACCCCTTTCACTTTTTCTCAACCACTATCCTTAGTGTTAGACAATTACAAAATAGTTTGAATGATGAAACACTTATAACTCGAAAACAAACTCTACTCCTTTGTATAGGAATGATTCAAATGAATAGATTTTCACAAGACAAAAACAAAAACAACACAAAGACTTAATATATTAAAACACACCTTGCTTGATATCTCAAGATCTGAGTCTTTCATATGGAGAGCTTCTCCTTAAATAGTCAAGCATCCGGTTGCATGTAGCTTTAGGGTTTCTCACATAACTTGCGACTGCAGTAAAAACAAAAAGTGCAACTTCAAATTTCGATTTAATTTGATTTGCAATCTATCATAAACTAAACTCCATTAATTTGATTTGGTCTTGATCCTTGATATTTTGGGAAATCTTTACTAATTCTAAAAAGTGCATAAACATTGAAATAAATTAGGAAATAAATCAGGAGCGATATTTCACTTTTGTGCAGCTGGTAATTGAGGTAGGATGTGTGGGAGATTATGCACCAAATATTTGTCTTATGATTTGAGCTCATAGAGACACATGTCTCTACATGATGTCATGCCATCTTGTATTCCATGTTGTTTATAAAATTTTGTCAATAACTTGTAACTACACCTTCTCATACCCCCAGGTGAAAAATTGGTTAGAGGTCGACGCATGGAAGACCCATCGCAGCCTCTAGAGTGGCTAGCTACCAAGAGGGGGGGGGGGGTGAGCCGGTTATTTGCCCATTTTAGGATTTCTTTCTTTTTGTGTATGTGTTGGCATCGTGGGATTTTGATTTTCTTTAGTCACACACTTGTGGAATTTGTGATAGCACCCCTTGAGTCTTTGTGATAGGACTTCGATCTCTCTGGTCATACCCTGAACTCGTCATTACCTTCCGTAATCACAAAAAAAAGAGATAACTCAGTGAAAAAATTCTTACATTTTTCAACCAAATGGTTATAACACATTGTGACTGTTTTGATTATATAAAAAGACTTAAAATTAACATAACCAAGTTTCATAGCCATTACTTGTTGGTCATTTATGGGCTTTGTCCGAATTCAGTCACTTATGCTTACATGACCGAGACAACTCGGTTTAATCGGATGGGGATGAATGGCCATGTGTTTCATCTTTTTGATAAAGGAGGCCACGTTCATCTCCATGACCTTAGACTCACCTTCTTTCTAGTCTTTATATAAGGCTTTATAGATCCATTTTCTAGAGAAATATTATATTTAATTGTGGCTGACTCGTCGTGTACGTTATGGTACTTTAGCCTGAAGTGGATGGGGGAAGTCATTGCATTCACCATTTCTACAAAAGGTCTCCCTAGGATGTAGTAGTACACACTTCTGCAAGGAAATACCAGGAATTAGGAATCAATTATTTTGGTATCTCTTCTCTCCCCCAATTTAACCATAAACTCTCTGTTCCCCTAGAGGCGGGTTAATCTACCCTTGAAGACCTCCATATCACACCATAAGGCCACAATTTTTATTTATTCAATCCTATGTTCTCAAAGAGATATGAGTACATAATATCGTAGGAACCCCCCAATTAATTAGTATTCGAGATATGTAAAAGTTGGAGATTCTAACTGTTATGACAAGAGGGAAGATTTTGTTAGGAACTCCTTCAACCTTCTCGCTATGCCAGAATCCAATGAAAGGTCTCTTTGGGATCTTGGTATTGAAGCTCTATTCCTTCTTGCTAACGACCATCAACTCAACAATATTTCTCTTAACTGTTCTCTTAGACATATTACTTACTCTTGGGGCGCCTCCTGTAATGAAAAAAAGTATTGGTGTTTCTTATTGTATTCGCCATCTTCTTTATTACTTGCCTCCTTACCTTTTTTCCCGACTAAGATTTCAATAACTTCCTTATGGGATTTATTCCTCTTAAAGGACTCTGCTCGACCCCTTTTCTGTCCTTGGTGTACTCAGATAACCACCTTTTCTTGATAAGTCCTTCAATTTCATCCTTCAGCTGGATGCAATTGTTGGTGTTGTAGCCGTGACTCTAATGGAAACAACAATAGTTAGACTTATCAATCCGCGTAGACTCTTTGTCCGAATATATTATCTCTATCTCCGTGAACTCTGTGTTAACACACTCCTTCATGATTCTTTCTCGCTAAGTGTTCAAGGAAGTATTTGAGTCAAACCTTGAGCAGGGCCTACATTCACTTTCCTGTTTGGACCGCTCATAAATTTTTTCTAGAGCCCGACTAGATCCGGAGTTTTGTAATGCCCAACTACCTCCACGAGTAAGTAGCTTTTCTTCATAGTTGATATAGGGTTGCACCCTACTCAAAAAGTCCTTCAGGTTATGGGCCTCCTTGCACCCTAACTTATTCCAGAATATTAGTCTGGTCTAAGGCAATTCTCTAAGATCCCGCACTTTAGGCTCTCATTCAAGCCTTCAATAGCTATTCCCACCTTGGTGACACAGTCGATACACATGTGCAAGATCTCCTTCTTACCCTGCATGAATCCGCTAAGAACAACCATGATGGTTGATTATATTTTATTTGGAGGTGAAATGGGTGGTGAATGTGTCACAAGGTCAGACCATGATTCAATGGTTTTGTCCAGAAGATACTTTTACTCAGCTAGAGCTAACTCGATTAGGCTTAGTGCAAAGAGCTTGCACTTATCATCTCCTTCGGCATGATAGTAGTCTAGCCATTCATACACATGCTCGAAGTGCTCGTTTGGGTCCTCCATCCCGTCACAACTTTAGAGCTTTGGAGTATCTCCAGGGACCCCTAGATCCATATGTTTAAGTTATGAGAAAACGAAGGGTTCTTCTTCCGTGTCTGGGCGGAAGCATCTTCTTCACTCCTTTATCTCCTCATCGAGCTGTAAAATTAGGAAAAGTGTGGTTACACCTTCCTTTATTGGGATCAAAGGATGGAGTGTGAAACCAGTGTCGCCGGTAACTTGGAGATTTCTAGACTTCTTCCAAACCTTTTCTTTGCTCAAGTGTGGTAGTTTTATGCAAAGCCGCCTCTTGCATACTATTGTTCTTCAAATTGGTGTTGTACCTACTTTCTTTGATCCAAGTTAGTTTGTTTGCTAAGGCCTGGGATTTTTTGTTTTTGAACCATCTGGTATACGTTATTCAATAGTTTATTAGCCCCTTGTAGGTCAAGATTAGCATGCAAGAGTTGAAAACCAGGGAACGCTTTACGTCCGATCATGGCAGGTGGTAGTGTATGTATGAAAGAAGGTTCTCCTAGGTGGAATTATGGAGTATATCCAAGGAATGAAGGAAGTTAAGGAGTTCCTTTATCTTCCCTTGGTTGGAAAAAACCATGTGATGGAGGAACAATTGGAATAGGTGTTACGACTGGATTGATTGTCCCTTGATGGGGAGGTAGAAGATTCCTAGTAGCTTTTGTGGCTTACTGTTGGATGGCTAAGCAAGTGGCTTTGGAAGCTTCCATACACTACTACGGAAAACCCCTTTCACAATTGTTGGAAAAGGGATACCATCACGGTTTACACACCGTTTTGAGGTAGGGTGTGGTTGTAATTATGTTGTTTTCCACCATAGACGTGTGATCGTTGTGATAAACTAGGTAGCTCGCTACCTATCACAACAATTATAGTAAACAACTGTTGTGCACTATATAAAGTTCATGAGTTAGATTTCCAGAGATTGTATGCTTTGGAGCGCTACCTATAACTTTAGTCTTCTTAGTCAACTGTGGTGAAATACTTTGTTTTTTTTTTCATATATACCCCTTTGTTTTGTACAATATTTTTTACATCAAAGCTCAAAATATTATTTACATTAATCTCAAAAATATAGCAAACATATATTTACAAAATCATGTTTGAACACCCCTGTCAAATAGCGCATTGAAGCAAAATGGCCAACGTCTACAGATGTCTTTAAAGTCATCGATGGAGAATGGTGTAGTGTGGTTAAACCTCTACCTAAAAAAGTAAAAAAAAAAAATTAAATATCACATGATTTGAAATATTATAGCAAACTTAAACAATAATATGTTATTGTAAACATTTCATGACATAATATATACCTGATCCCAAGAATCAACAATGCTGGCAGAAATAATGTTTAACATGTGTTTCTTGACATAATCCCATACTCGTATATATTTTTTGTTTCCCCATCTATAAATTTAAACATTTCATAAATATATAATCACACACACACACACACACACACACACACACACACATATATATATATGTATATATATATATATATATATGTGTGTGTGTGTGTGTGTGTGTGTGTGTGTGTGTGTCACAAGTAATCCACTTACTGAAGACGTACAAAATGTGAGCTTTTTTCTAGAATTGTTCATAATATAGTGTCGCTCCACAACCCTGTATATTGAAAATGATTTAAAAATAATACACCCCAAACTAATTACAAAATCAAAGAAAATATTAATATAAGTATCATAAACTTAAACTTACCTAGAAAGAATTTGTTTCATCTTAGGTTCAAGTGAATAGTGTAAGGAATATTGTGTAGTTACCATATTTGCCCGAAGAGATATGATGATCAATTAAAAATGGTTCATTAATGAACATCAGCATATATAATTAGTATTTGGTAAAATATGGAAACTAACTATAACAGAGAAACTACAATTTCAAAATTACTCCTCCACTTATCCGTGATGATATGTTTGTTTCAATCATTTTTAGAGTATTATTTGTAAATCGAATACTATATGGATCCAAGAATCCATAAATATCCAATTTACTAAATTCTATACAAACATGATGAATGTATCTAACTGGTTAAACAAAATTCAAAATGTAAGTAAGGAATTATTTCTATACAAAACGATGAATGTACCATAATGAGATATTCAATTCTATACTTATGTGTACCAAACCTGTATTATCCCTACATCCAGCCCCTCATTTCAAAAGACCAAATCTCTTATATCTTTAGGATCGGCATAGAAAACCTCTATATGTCGATCATTTTCTAGTTGAAGAGGAATTAGTTCTTTCTTATACATAATGTGGCATAACAGTTTGGTCATTGATTCTCCAGAAGGAGCCAATAACTTATTATGGATATCAGTAGGGGCGGCTTAACAACTTCCTTTTGTGCTTGCACCACGTACAAAAATTATTTCAGGCACTTGATCATCACCATTATCGTTTGTACATTATTGGACGGTTCCACTGATTCTCTACATCATAAAAATAACAGGAACACAAAACAGAATCAACACAATATATATCATACATTTAAGATAAAACAATATTGATACACACCACATATAACTCTTTCATTTCTTACACGAATTTCCTCCGATTTTCCCGCTTCTTTGCTAATGCAGCTTTAAATTCTTTCTTGTCTTTCCAACTTCTTCTCAAACTCTTCAGTCGTGTCTTTTTACTTGTGTATGGTGCTTTTTCTGGAAGTACCATAGAATAATATCAGGTAGATGCAATCTCTAACACCACATACATGCCCACTAGCTCCTTTGTTCTGTTTGCTTCTATTAATATATCATGTCGTGGTTTTGGAACAAAAGAATCTTCACAGGTCAACTCACTCAATGAATCCTACACAACATGATAAGATATATATTATTAATTACCAAGGTGATTTAAATAACACATAACATACACACAATAAATCATACTTACAATTTTCTCAACGACTTCTCTTAAGACGTCGAAGTGTACTATCTATTTAGTCTTTGTCGAGCCATATTCCACTTCTCATGTGATGGTGGAGATGGGTTACAATCATGACTCATCCTCATCTCCCATTTGTTATATTTTTTCATTAATCATTATTTTCTCAAGTTTCATGTAACCCCACAAGACAACCTAAGGGGTATTTATTTTTTGCCTTATTCAACTTTCCTGCTTAACTTTTAACCTATTATAAACATAGGAAAAATATTAAATTTCATGGTTGTATAAATAAAGAATAAACATAAAATTATCAAAAAAATAAAATTAGTACTAACTAGGAAATCCCCAGAACTACAAGACTTCACAAATGCTTTCCAAACCTTCTTCGAAATAAAACTATATCTCATCCATGTTAAGTAAAAGAGCTAAATAAATGTTGTGAGATTCTTCTTCCTCCTCCTTGACAATTGTTAAGCCAAGAACTATAAATTTGATGTCGTCTTCCTCCTCGACGATACGTAAGTGTCATACCCTAATTTTTTCCGGGCATTTTAAAATTCATCTGATACATGTCCATTTGTCAAGTTTTACATTTTTAGCCATATGCATTTTTATCATCAAATAAAGTCACCATAATCTGAAGAACCAACCTTTGTCGGAGGCTTGTGTGCACGAGAACTTCTCTTGGATTATGAAAGCTATTATGAATCAAAGAGATTGCACACAACAAATTCGAGCCTGGGACGACATACAACAAATGTGCAAATTCAACATGAAAGCTATATACTGGGTGTTGCATCATAATACTCAAAAGGTGGAGTGGAGAAAAATGTTATACGGTAATCTAGCGCGACCGAAAGCCACGATTACGTTATGGGTTGCTTGTCATGAGAGGCTAGCAACGAAGGCTAGATTGAACCAATGGGGGCTTGTGGACGATTTCAAGTGTTGCTTCTGTGAAGATGTTGAAATCCAACAACACCTCATTTTTTAATGTAAGGCTATGAAGGAAATTTGGGTGAAAGTCTTGAATTGGATTCACATGCCACATCAACCAAAAGGTTGGAGCCAGGAATTTCAGTGGATTGTTCAGAATAGTAAGGGTAAAGGTAATAGGGCTACCATCATGAAATTGGCTACTACGAAGTGTATTTATGGGATATGGTGGTATAGGAATGCATATGTTTTGGAAACAAAATCAGCAGTAAAAATGTTTATGACAGAGTCATAAACATGATCGTGTATAGAGGGTGGAACAATAGGAAATTACATAATTATTTGGCTAAGATAATGCTTAACTAATTTTGTTGTGTCAGGGTTTTTTGTCTGATATGTTTCTTTTTGGGGTTGGATCCTTGCAATCGCCATGTATAGTTGTTTCTTTTTTATTAATCAACGATATTTTTTGATTTAAAAAAAAGTCGCCATAATCATGCATGCATGATAGTAAAAAAGTCAACAAAGTCAACATTTTACATGTTGACAAAATTGACTAAAATTGCATTTTTTTTAGTATGCATTTTGAAAAAATAAATTCACGATCATTTAATTTATCATCAAAATATTCATTTGAATTTTATTAATCATTTTTATGCATCATTAAACAAAAGTCAAAGTTTCTCGAAGGTCCAAAATATCTCTCATTTATTACATCATTATTCCATGCATATATTACATCATTATTCACTATTTAATTAAATAAGTTTATGACATTCACCACTCTTTCCATAATTCATAAACTACCCTTTTTAGAACCTATAAATAAATTCATTCTCATTCATAAATCTCACCACTAATCATTCACTAAACTAAGCTAAAACTCTCTTCATTTTTCTTCAAGTCATTTCTTTCTTTCTTTATTGAATTTTATTTTAGGTAGGTTCTTATGCTTGTCATTTATTTAATTTTATTGCACTTTTATTCTCGCTTCATTTATTTAGCACTTTAATCATCACTATTTTGCATGAAAACTCAATTTATTCTAAATTAGAGTTGAAAAGTGTTCTTGAACCTCCATAAGCAAAAGTGATTTGTTGTTATTTAATTTTTATTTATTTAATTTTTTTTGCATTATTATTCTTGTTGCACTTAATTAGTATCTTAATCACCCTATATTTTGTATGAAAACTCCACTGATTTAAAATCAAGAGTTTAAAGTGTTCTTGAACATCCATGAACAAAAAGGGTAAAATGAAAATTGATGCTTGTTTTATATAAATAATGTATCCAATAGCTTCTCAACATCATCTCGAGTATGAATCCATGATTTGTTTGTCATGAGGGTGGATAAAAGGACCGAATAAAGCAAAATATGTTGCTGTATTTTTGTTAATTTTTGAATTTTTTGTTGTTTATTTGATGATTTTGAATATACCATTGTGTTCGTGAGATCGAGTAGATAATTTTTTATTATTTATTTGCTTAATTTTGTGTAAAATTGAGAAAATTATGGTGTTTTTTATTTTTCAATGAAACCCTTTTTCTCTCAATTTTTGTTGCTATGGGAATAGTAGCCAAATGTGGCTTTGGGGAAGATGAACTCTCCCCACTCCCCCTAAATTCTCAACACACCCCTGTGGGGCCCCCTCCTTTAGGCCTAGAGCATTTTTCTAGCTACACCCTCAATTTTCATCCTGTGTTTGTCTTTTGTATATTTTTTTTATTTTTTTATTTTCTTATTATTACTTTATTTACTTATTGTTGTTTTTTCTTCTATTTGCTTTAGTTTTTTTAATTGTTTTACCTCTTGTATTGATAGTGTGCCCCCTCATTTTATTATTTCTTTTATCTTTTATTTATTTATTTTTATTTTTATTTTTTAGTATTTTTAGTTGATGCATAATTGTTAACCCAATAAGACAATATGACCATTAAAATGAACTTTTCAAAAATACTAAAACCTTGGTCCAACGCCAAGTGTTTCGTTTTTTCAAAACACATCAAACCCCTTTTCAAAAGATAATAATTATCGATTCAATGTCGAGCCCTTTTAAACACGTTTGTAAGTCGATCGTTTCTACGATCGCCAACAACCTCACATAGCTTATTCTTGGGCTTTCTTACAATGAGACTTGCTTTGCACCATACACTTTTATTTACATGCATTTGTTTGATGGATTTAATTTACGACGACTGGGTACTATATCCATTTAACAAAATGTACCCCCCATTTCCAAGACGTGTAATATTTTTACCGCTTTCTCTTTGTTTGCTTTTTGTTTAGGTAGATTTAACTCAATAATAAAATCAATCACCTCTTTTCAAAAGAACACAAATAAGCTTGATCCAACGTCAAGCATTTTTCATAAAATTAATTCAATAGTACCTCCATAACCATCAACCCTTAACCCATTCCACTCCACTTTGCATTCACCGTCCATTTGTAAGTCGATTGCTTTTGGCATCGCCGTCAACCTCCCCATTACCAAGACACTTTGTTAATAAACCAAACAAACCCTTGATCCAACATCAAGTGGCTTTTTCTTAAACAAATTCAAAAACAATAAATTACAAGGAAAATTATGTGCCGCCTTAAGTGGTAGGGATGGAGTGAGAATAGAGCTTTCCTACACACTCACTCTGATTATTTTGGACACAAGACGCTTGGCTTGGTAGTTCAAAACCATCTCCCCTACTTATAGTCTTTAGTGCAATTCAACTCAAGAACAATCTTTTCCAAAACCCTAAAAAAGATCTTAACTCATCAAACTTATTTTGGTGCCTCGTGGCACCATTGCAAAACCCTTTTTCAAGGTATAAAATCAACCAACAAACACTTATTTTCTACACCGAACTATGGAGATCTGATTTCCCATTTCACAATGGGAATACGTAGGAACAAGGATCTCAATCCTTGGTGAGCACCCTAATAAAAACCATTCATTTCACCTTAACAAGTAACCCTTAGATTCGACACCCATTTGCGCTTAGACAACCTAGATGGTTCCCGTTGAGTACAACGGATGTGATTGATTCTAATACCTTCCCCTTGACTAACCTACTTCCGAATCCAGTTTTGGTTGCGATGACCATACCCTATCCTTTCATATCCTTTTCGTTCGTGGATTTTATTGATATTTTCCCTTTCCCTCTTTGAGAATAAATAAAGTTCAGTAGTGACTCTGCTAAGTCCATTCCACGGGCGTGCGATTGCGCATCGCGAGGTCGTCGCTCATTTTTCGAGGCATGACAGTAAGCCAAGAACAATGAAGTTGCTTGAACGATGAAAATGAAGATGAGGTTGGTTGAAAAGGTTTTTGTTTAGTCTCGTTTCATTAATGAATGATGAAGATGCAGTTGATTGAAAATGGTGTTATTTTGTTTTTCAACGCTGAATGTTAGGGTTGAAAATGGTTTTGATAATGGAAATGAAAAAATGACAACTGAAGAGACAAGCTAGTTTTGTTTCTTGTAAATGAATAAGGAATTCCACCACAATCACTTAAAACAACTGTTATGATATATGTTTTACTTAATGAAATTTATTAAAAAAAGTCAGTTTTTATGCATATAAAAATTTTAAATAAAAAGAAAAATCATAACGGTTGGGTTAAACAACCGTAGGCATATCTCAATTATTTTTTATTTAAAAATTTATCAAAACAAAAGACGCAACTAAAATATTGAAGAAAAATATATCACAACGGTTGAGTTAAATAACCGTAGTGATATCACATTTATTTTTTATTTAAAAATAAATCAAAACAAAAAGCACAACTAAAATATTGAAGAAATCATAAATTTTATGGCGCGAATATTCGAACCCATTAAAGGTTAAAGATATCACCACGGTTGGTCTAACCAACTGTTGAAAGTATGTTCGGTGGACGTTTTATTATATCCACAGGGATTGTACGCAAGATATATAGATGCTCGCCGTTCAATAGGTTACCGTTTTAAGTAAAGAGTTTTCAAATGATTTCTTGTTGTGTAACATAAATTTGTTGCAAAGAAGTAACTTAGGGCAAAGATGTTTTAGTTTTGAGAAAAGCATGTCAAGATTAGATTTCGTTAATCCTTTTTATACATATATGATTAATCAAGCATATGAACTTAGTTTCGATCAATACAATCGCGTATCCTCACAAATCCGTTTATGTCTAAAGCGATTTCGTGGGTATTATTGTTTAAATCGTCAGATGATGTCTCACGCCAACAATCGAAACAATAAACATTAAGACCAATACAAAGCAAATATTAAACCCCAAATCTATGTCTAGAGTTTGGTTTTTAAGAGATGAAGACATTAGATCAAGATTTGGAAAATCTATGTCTAGAGTGATTCAAACCATAAATACAACATTAAAAGCAAACAACTTCATCATATATTGATCATCAACCTTGTTCATATACAAAAGATCAAAAGAAATACATACAAGCAAGATTAACTACCTCTAATCTTGACACAAAAGTGTTTAGCTACCCATCACCATGGTAGCTTGATCAACAAGTAAAAAAAGAAGCTTTGAAAGCATCAAAGTCGAAGAATCGAGGATTGATGCTCCAAATGTTTTATTCTCACTTCTCCTTGAAATCCTAAGGTTTTTTTTTACCTAGAAACCCTTTTTTCACTCTTAGAAATGCTGAAAAGTATAAAGTGTAAGTTATGAGAAAATATCTCCAAGAGAAGATATTTAAGCAAGTGCATATGGTGTAGTAAGTGGCACCGCGCTAAGTGCCGTCAGAAGTGTGCTAAGCGCAGTCAGTAAAAATGAAAACAATTGCCCAGAAAGTACGCTAAGCGCGGTAGCAGCCCGCTTAACGCGGTTGGAGACTTTAGCTACTGGAATCTGCTGAAAAAGCGCGTTGAAGGCGCGCTGAAAATACCGCTTAACATGGTCTTGAACCCTTTGCTATTGGAATTACAGAATGTGCGTGTTCGTAGCGTGCTGAAAAGCTTGCTTTGCCGACACGAACTCTTCGAAAATTCTCTTTCAGGCCTTCTTTCCTTCACCAATTGTTCCCAACATCAAATATAAGCAAGAATACCTGTTAAAAAGCATCAAAATGATCATAATATACAATACGTACAATAAAATCGGAAATTAGCATAACTATACTAAAACTACTAGATGTTCTACAAAATTATCAAGGAAACCAATTGAAAGGACCATAAAATATAGTCAAAAGTATGCACAATTTGTCCCTTAACAACTCTCCCCAACTTATTATTTTGTTTTCCCTCAAACAAAAGTGTCTCGAACTAGAAACGTACCCGAAAAACCCGAACAAGAATTCAGAATCAACTCAATAGAACAACAAAAATTTTATGGTTCAAAAAGTAAAAGTAACAATAAGATAACTTATCGAAGTTTAAACAAATCACGAAGATGAAACTATTGCTAAGTGCAAAAATACACATCAAAACTTCTTGAGCAATACAAGTTCAAAATTGAATCATGCTTAGGCACACATTCATCAATGGATGAAATCAAAATGAGGTTTTATCACTCATCAAACAATCATGCAGACATCCGGAACCAATTATGCATTCAACAAACAATATGCATTAAAGAGTGAAAAAGAAGGAATCACAGGGTCTTCTAAGGTTTTAACTTGACTTGGCTACAAGGAAGGGTCATTTATCAAAGTAATTGAAACAAAATTGCCTATTCCTAAAGAGCATTCCAAACTCAATATCAAAGCACTTCAAGACCTTAACCTTCTTGTTTTCTTCGGAGGCATCATTACAACTTTGAGCTTTTTGTTTGCAATTCATGCCAAATTTACTTTATTTTTCACTTGTTTCTTTCTTTCAAGCTCTTTCATCATTCAAAACCACATTATTTTATTATATTTTTTTTCTTCATGATGCATCAATCTACATTTTTCTCTCCCCAACTTAGAACACAACCAAACATGATAATTAGGAATGATATCACACATCGAAGGCAAGGAACAAACTGCGCAACCATACTTAAGGTTGGGGTTCAAAAAGTTTCACAATAAAATTCCAAGATCCCTTTCAAAATTTATGCATAATATTTACACATTTCAATTATTCACATAGATCTTGAAATTAAGGCTCAAAAGGGGTTTATTAATACTCTCTCACTCGCACGATAGATTGATCATTCTTATTTGGTCAAGTGGTTTTTCTCAAAATGCACAAAAATTGCCTTGATCATTTTCTTCCTTTTTCACAAATTAACACACATGCATGATTTCAACATAATCAGAACTAGTCAAACAAGAATGCCGATATCCTTCATATATTCTACAATGAAAGCTTCCACTCAATGGTAATGTTCTAAATGATTCAAAAATGAACAAGTATTTCAAAAGAAGTAATGACTACAAATTACACTTATCACAAGTTTCATTTTCAAGCTTAGTTTAGAAAGTGATAAAAATGTACCTTGCGCGGTACCTTTACTCGATCTTATCATTACCAACCAATTGCTTATTGATTCATCACTCTTGACATTAGTTCACAAGTTCCTTCAAGTTTTCAACTAAGGAACAAACAAAATCAAAAAATTTCTACTAAAACTAGCAATTGCACAAAAACTACTCAAATTTCTAACATACTATTATAATGCCCAAAATTTGCGACAACCAAACAATGATGCCGCATATGTGTTCCTCATCCTATAAAGGATGGTACAAAATACTCCAAAAGTACAATAAAGACATAACAATAATATCCAAAAGGTTCAAACATAAACATAAACATAAAACAGCAAAGGATAAAATAACCCTAAGATCAACTATTTGAAGCTGGCCTCAGAGCCAACCTCCCAAGTACTCTCTCCACTATCATCATCGTCGTCCACTGCTGCAATCATATCCTCATTAATGCCAACATCCTCATCCTATCTCGCCGCCTCAGCCTGCGGTACCTGAGCTCCTTGAGGTGGAACCTTCCCCTTCTGAAAATGATAAGGCCTGTCCCCAGGCCATGCAACATAAGCATTGAAATCCTCTTGGGATGGGAAAAGTTACTCCACCTGCGGTTCTCGAACCTGCAAATGTAATGCCCGCATAGATGAGTGTAAAAATGAAAAAGCACTTTGATGAGCCATATGCATGTCCCAAGTGTACATGCATGCAACTTTCTCATCAAAGGCTTGGTCTGCTGATGGAACCTCGCCATGGTGCTGCTGCAGTGGGTGTGGGTGGTGTGGTGGTGGTGGTGGTGGCTGATCTACTATGGGCATGCAATGGCTCTGAATCCATGTGTCAGTCATAATCCCCTTAATGGTCTTATGGACCATGTCTGGGATCGGGATTCCTGTACTAGTGCACAAACCCATAATCAACCCAGGGAAAACCAAAATAGATGGGGTCTTAGAGCCCAAAAGATGACCATTTGCTGCTATAGCTCGGATCTTATCAGAGATGATCCTCACTACATTTATCTGCCTCTCCTCCATGATATAATACAACATGCAAGCGATATCAACCGGAATGGAGGAGGTATGACTCCTTGGCCTAATGTTGTGTAGGACAAGGGTCATAAGCACCTAAGAAGTAGTGTTCATATCTCCCCTCTTTAGGATCTTCGGCCTCCCTATTGCGTTCAGCTCAAAACCACGCCTCGGGTATGCCAAAGCCAAACAAACATTCTCCAAGTTCCAAGTCTGCCTAGCTACCCTCTTAGAATAAGCACATTGCTCACCCTCTGCTAAAACCAATAGATTACCCAAGTACTCATTAATAGCACCCCTCGAGAAAGAAACATGCCTCCCTCTGACATAAGTAGTGAAATTATACACTTGCCCCACCTGTGGAATGGGGTTTGTGTAAAACTCACCCACAATCTCATAATTCAGCAAAGTCGGTAGGGTCAAGAGGGCATGCCATCCATGCGACTCGATAATGCTCAGGCATCCACAGAACTCCCCTTGCGGGTTGATTCAAAAAATACGCTCCGTCCAAATACTTCTAGGGTTAATGCCATGTATCTTCCCTGTTGTTCCACATCTAAAAATCGATGAGTATCGAACTCAATTGGTGGTTGTCTCTGTTGAGAAGTCTGGCCAGTGTGAACTCGGGCACATTTTGAAGCCATCTGCAATCAAAGAAAAACAGACAAAAATAGCACCAACCGGGTTAAACCACCAGCCAAGAAATTCCATAAAAATCATAAGAAACACCAAAGCAACAGAAAACAGGCAAACAGTCGACAAAAATGAAAGAATCGACAAAGTTGATCCCAGGGATGCGCGCTTAGCAGGGTCCGAGCGCGCTTAGCGCGCTCAGGCATGCAAGCAAACCTTGTTGTGCAGTCAACTAAGCCCCCTAACTCAATGATATATAGCAAAAAGCATAAAACAACATATTTACAACATGCTGATAGATTAAAAATTGAAACAACAAGAACAAGGCACAAGGGCGCGCTTAGCGCAATCAGAAGCCTGCTCAGCGCGCCTGCAAAAATTCCTAAAAATGCCTCTGCATCCATGGTCAAACAACAACTTAATCAACATAATCAAATTCCAACCAGTCCTATTTAACATGCATTAACAGAATATTACAGGTCTTTGTTGTTCTATACATGCAACATCAGTTTATAAAACAACCCTAACCTATAATCCCAAAATTTGTTCAAACAACTTTTCCAATCAGCTAATCTCTAATAATCTCATAACAGTTCAATAATCTCACAAAGAAACCCTAACCAACAAAGATTCTCTAATGAAGATAAAGAAAAAGAAACTTGCAAACCTGGACAGAAGGTGAAATGAGCTTAGAAATTGGTGCTTGAGAGCAAGAATGAACTATGAGAGCTCTGGAGCAGGACAATTTTTGTGACCGTTGCTACTGAATGGGAAATGAGGGTTTTTTCTGAAACCCTTCGCAACTTAAATAAAAACATGACCCAGAGGCCCAATGTTTTTTCCACTCAGGCCCACACTTGGCTGGCCTGTTCACGTGACCGCGCTAAGTGGCCTCAGAAGCGCGCTCAGTGAAAAACAACCATTCAAGTCTGGCATCAGATTGCAATCACCCGACTATTCTGCCCGATTAAATCAAAAGCACAGAAAATAAAATAATCAAAACAGTAAATACTTACAATGTTGGGGTGCCTCCCAACTAGTGCTTTGTTTAACGTCGTTTGAGCTCGACGGTCCGGAGGCTTGAAACCCTGAAACTAAAAGCTCAAGGATTAGCTTCCGAGAAAAACACTCCAACAGAAAAAACTTCAACCATTATCATGACCTGCTCTTGATCCTCTTTTCTTTAAGAAGGAAAAATCCCAACACGATTTCATTATTGTCGATTTAGCATCTTCATCCTCCTTTTTCCGTAAAGCCTCTCTTGCAAATTCTTTTTCCTTATGATTGTCTTCTTCCACTTGATTTGAACACATCACTCCTTTGAAGAGTGTGAAACATGCTTCTTCCTCTTTTCCACTAGACTTAATCCTTACCTTCATGATGCCTTTATTCAATATCTACCAACATTTTTGCGGTTTTCATGAAGGGTCTTCCATGGATGAATGGAGTATCCTCATCTTCATCCATATCGATGACCACAAAATCAACCGGAAATAAAAATTTGTCCACTTTTAACAACACATCCTCCACAACACCATGAGGACGAGCCCTAGACTTGTCCGCAAGTTGCAAAGTCATGGTGGTTGATTTCACATCCATGTTCTCAAGTCTTTTGACCATGGACAAACGAATTAAATTGATGCTAGAATCCATGTCGATCAAAGCTTTACATTTAAACTCATTACCTATAGTGATAGGTAAAGCTACTCTTCCCGGATCTTTTTCCTTCTGCAGAAGTATACTTTGAACAACGGCACTACAATTGGCATTAAGATCAATGTTTTCCTTGTCCGTGTACCTCTTTTTTTCGTAAGTATGTCCTTCATAAATTTGGCATACTTAGGCATTTGTTCGAGAGTCTCAGAAAAAGGAATGGTTACTTGCAACCGACTAAATAAGTCAAAAAATCTCACATTATGCCTATCATTTTCTTTTTTCTTAGGAGCAAGAGGATATGGTAACCTTCTTTGTAGTACTTCTCTCTCATACTCCTTTCTTTTTGTCTCTTTTTTCTTCTTCTCTACATCATTTTTTTCAACTTCCTCCTCTACAATTTCATTCTCCTTTTCAAATTCTCCACCTATTATTCTTCCACTTCTTGTAAAAATGGCCTTGCAATGTTCCTTTGGATTTGTTTGAGTGTTAGCGGAAAAGGATGGCCCCGGTTGTTGCTCGGCTAATTGCTTCGCAAGTTGCCCAACTCGAGATTCAAGATTCTTGATTGAAGCTTTCATACTCTTTTGGGTGGCCATTGACAATTGCATGAATTGAGTGAAAGTCTCTTCCATCTTTGAACTTCCACCTTGATCTTGTGTTGGTTGATAAGGATTTTGACGGTAACCTTGTTGATAACCCAGATTATTCCCTCTTGGTTAGTAACCTTGATTGTTTTGGTAAGGTTGTTGAGTGTTTTGATAAGGTGGTCTTCCTTGATAGCCTTGATTTGGATTTCGAGCATAATTCACTTCTTCTACTACCGAAGGACAATACCCAGTACGGTGATCTCCTTTGCATAATTCACAAACAGCTACCTGAACATTCTTGCTTGGCAATTCTTGCATCTCTTTTAATTGATGTGGAAGCTTTGACATTTGTTGAGTCAACAACTCTACTTGTTGGGATATCAATTTGTTTTGAGAAAGAATCGCATCATTCGTTCCCAATTCAAGTATTCTCGGTTTCTTTTGCGTAGTACCACGATTATGATTCCCTTGATGATCGCTGAGTGCCATCTTATCAATGATAGAAATTGCTTCCTCGATGCTTTTGGTCATTAAAGAACCGCCCGAAGTAGCATCCAACAAGGTCTTGTGAACCGGTTGTAGACCATTTCTAAATATGTGAATTTGTGTAAGTTCATCAAAACCGTGACCCTTTCATTTTCTTAGCATGGATTTGAATCTCTCCCAAACTTCGTTGAGAGATTCATTTCCGCCTTGAGAGAAAACCGCAATTTCCGTTTTTGCCTCCATGAACCGATTATGTGGGAAAAATCGTGCTAGGAATTTTTCTTCTAACACATTCTAATCCATCATTATCACAATCGATTGATCAAGATACCATTCCTTCGCCTTCCCGATTAAGGAATGAGGAAAGAGTCTCTTGAACAATGACTCCTCTTCAGCTTCTGGCGCTCCCGTTGCACCCGCAATTTCATAAAATCTTGTGAGATGAGTGAAGGGATCCTCATGATCCATACCGGTGAAAGGATTTTGGTATAGAAGAGCAAGAATTTCTGTCTTTATCTCAGAGTGCCTCCCATTGTGGCCATTGCGTGCAAACTGAGCCGTGTGCCTCAGACTGTTAGTGCATGGTATTGAAGCAGGTGGTGGTGGTGGTGCTGCCATGGTTGGCATAAACTGTGGTGTTGGTGTAGAAATAGAACTTTCTCCTCTCTCTCGTCTTTCCTTGGTAAGTTGCCTCCTCCATCTAGTTTTGTTATTCAACTTACGCACAGTTCTCTCATTCACAGGATCGAAAAGAAGTTGACCTGCGGGTAACTTTCCTCGCATAAATAGGGTCTGTAAAACTTAACCAAACAAATTAAGAAGCTCAAGAAAAAGTAACTGAGATAAACAAAATTTAAAACATATCAACTATTGCAATGCTTGCAATATCAAACAACAATCCCCGGCAACGGCGCCATTTTGTTGAAAGTATTTTTGGTGGGTGTTTTATCGTATCCACAGGGATTGTGCGCAAGATATATAAATGCTCGCCGTTCAATAGTTTACCATTTTAAGTAAAGAGTTTTCAAATGATTTCTTGTTGTGTTACATAAATTTGTTGCAAAGAAGTAAATTAGGGCAAGATGTTTTAGTTTTGAGAAAAGCATGTCAAGATTAGATTTCGTTAATCTTTTTCATACGTATCCGATTAATCAAGCATATGAACTTAGTTTCGATCAATACAATCGTGTATCCTCGCAAATTTGTTTATGTCTAAAGCGATTTCGTGGGTATTATTGTTTAAATCATCAGATGATGTCTCACGCCAACAATCGAAACAATAAACATTAAGACCATTACAAAGCAAATATTAAACCCTAAATCTATGTCTAGAGTTTGGTTTTTAAGTGATGAAGACATTAGATCAAGATTTGGAAAATCAATGTCTAGAGTGATTAAACCATAAATACAACATTAAAAGCAAACAACTTCATCATATATTGATCATCAACCTTGTTAATATACAGAAGTGTTTAGCTACCCATCACCATGGTAGCTTGATCAACAAGTATGAAAAGAAGCTTTGATAGCATCAAAGTCGAAGAACCGAGGATTGATGCTCCAAAGTTTTGATTCTCACTTATCCTTGAAATCCTAAGGTTTTTTTTTTACCTATAAACCCCTTTTTCACTCTTAGAAATGCTGAAAAGTATAAAGTGTAAGTTATGAGAAAATATCTCTAAGAGAAGATATTTATAGCAATTGAATATGGTGCAGTAAGTGGCACCGCGCTAAGCGCCGTCAGGAGCGCACTAAGCGCGGTCAGTAAAAATGAAGACAATTGCGCAGAAAGCGCGCTAAGCGCGGTAGCAACCCGCTTAGCACGGTTGGAGACTTTAGCTACTGGAATCTGTTGAAAATCCCGCTTAGCGTGGTCTTGAACCCTTTTCTACTGGAATTACAGAATGTGCGCGTTGATAGCGCGCTGAAAAGCCCGCTTAACACACTTTACCGACACGAAGTCTTCGAAAATGCTCTTTCAGGCCTTCTTTCCTTCACCAATTGTTCCTAACATCCAATATAAGCAAGAATACCTGTTAAAGAGCATCAAAATGATCATAATATACAATATGTACAATGAAATCGGAAATTAGCATAACTATACTAAAACTACTAGATATTCTACTAAATTATCAAGGAAACCAATTGAAAGGACCATAAAATATAGTCATAAGTATGGAAAATTTGTCCCTTAACAACTCTCCCCAACTTATTATTTTGTTTGTCCTCAAACAAAAGTGTATCGAACTAGAAACGAACCCGAAAACCCGAACAAGAATTCAGAATCAACTCAATAGAACAACAACAATTTTATGTTTCAAAAAGTAAAAGTAACAATAAGAGAACTTATCGAAGTCTAAACAAATCATGAAGATAAAACTATTGCTAAGTGCAAAAACACACATCAAAACTTCTTAAGCAATACAAGTTCAAAATTGAATCATATCTAGGCACACATTCATCAATGGATGAAAACAAAATGAGGTTTTATCACTCATCAAACAATCATGCAAACATCCGGAACCAATTATGCATTCAACAAACAACATGCATTAAGGAGTGAAAAAGAAGGAATCACAAGGTCTTCTAAGGTTGTAACTTAGCTTGGCTACAAGGAATGGTCATTTATCAAAGTCATTGAAACAAAATTGCCTACTCCTAAAGAGCATTCCAAACTCAATATCAAAGCACTTCAAGACCTCAATATCAAAGCATTTTCAAGTACATGACATCTTCATCTGGGAAGTCAAATTCGACTGATTCCTGATTTTCTTTGGAGGCATCATTACAACTTTGAGCTTTTTGTTGGCAATTCATGCCAAATTTCCTTTATTTTTCACTTGTTTCTTTCTTTCAAGCTCTTTCATCATTCAAAACCACATTATTTTATTATATTTTTTTTCTTCATGATGCATGAATCTACCTTTTTCTCTCCCCAACTTAGAACACAACCAAACATTATAATTAGGAATGTTCTCACACATCTAAGGCAAGGAACAAACTGCGCATCCATACTTAAGGTTGGGGTTCAAAAATTTCACAATAAAATTCCAAGATCCCTTTCAAAATTTATGCATAATATTTACACATTTCAATTATTCACACGGATCTTGAAATTAAGGCTCAAAAGGGGTTTACAAATACTCGCTCACTCGCACGATAGATTGATCATTCTTATTTGGTCAAGTGGTTTTTCTCAAAATGCACAGAAATTGCCTTGACCATTTTCTTTCTTTTTCACAAATTAACACACATGCATGATTTCAACATAATCAGAATGAGTCAAACAAGAATGTCGATATCCTGTATGTATTCTACAATGAAAGCTTCCTCACAATGGTAATGTTCTAAATGATTGAAAAATGAACAAGTATTTCAAAAGAAGTAATGACTACAAATTACACTCATCACAAGTTTTATTTCCATGCTTATTTTAGAAAGCGATAAAAATGTACCTTGCGCGGTACTTTTACTCGATCTTATCATTACCACCCAATTGCTTATTGATTCATCACTCTTAACATTAGTTCACAAGTTCCTTCAAGTTTTCAACTAAGGAACAAACAAAATCAAAAAAATTCTACTAAAACTAGCAATTGCACAAAAAACACTCAAAATACCAACATACTATTATAATGCCCAAAATTTGCGACAACCAAACAATGGTGCCGTATATGTGTTCCTCATCCTATAAAAGATGGTACAAAATACTCCAAAAGTACAATAAAGACATAACAATAGTATCCAAAAGGTTCAATATTGTTTGCATCTTCACTTTCCACAACCTAAAATTGTTGCCTCTAATAAACTTCACAATTACCCATTTAGAACCCATGATGTTCACTGGCAAACAAAATTTCTTTGCCCCATGATGGACGCCTCTTATTGTGAAAACAAGTATGAATGATATTTGAACACACCAAGAATTTATTAGTGGGACAAAGAACAATGGTAACCAAAATAAATGGTCTCAAGTAAATACAATAACCTACAACCCATTATAGTAAATCTATAGCAAGCAAGAGGAAAATAAAAGATAAAAACACAAAGAAACTTGTTTACCTAGTTCAATCAAACTGATTTACTCTGAAGGAGATATAAACTCTCTAATTCAGTATACTTTCAAGAATTATTACAAGAGATTACAAAGGAGTTACAAGAAAATAGTTACCCAGGCTCCCAAGAAGAAACCATATTTTCCACTCAAGTGCTTCTAAATAAATCCAACACTATATATATTAATAACATAATGCCAATGTGTTTAGAAGTGTTTTTCAATCTCCTTGGATACCTCTCTAAACTTCCATCTAGGATTCCCAACTCCTCTTTCTATATTCAGTTCTAAAGGTTGTGAAGACAAAAATGATAAAGATACATATTTTTAACTATTGAAACTCAATAGATCCATAACAGACCCAAATCACAGCCCATCAACAAACAGAACCACAAATCACTACGAAAAAAACCATGATACCTATAAACCGCTTAAACCAAACGTGATGCCCGATGACCACCCAGATTGGCTCGTTGTTGACCACCACCTTACACCATTGGCAAGTTTATCCACCAACCGTTAGACCACCGCTTTTGCAACTCCATCGTCGATGTGTCCCCTAACCGCTTCTTTTTTACTTTAGTGTTCTTTATCAATTTTTCTGATGTTTTTCAACTTTCTTCAGGTTTATGAAAATATTAAAATACACTTTTCTTCTCTTTATCGCTTGAAATTTTTATGCATACTTCCACAAACATTTTTAAGAATTTATTTCTAGTAACCTTATTACTACAAACATATTACTAAAATTACAAAACCTAAATTCTTTATCATTCTCAACTTACTTTTAAATAAAGTAATCAACCATTATAAAAAATTTACTTGTGCAAAATTTTTCTAACAATCTAGTATCATATGAAAATACTACAAAGTAATAAAATAATTTTGCAATCTAAATAGAAAAAGCTTTTGAGCTAAAATACTTAAAATAAATAAAAATTAAATTTTTTATTTACTTAACGAAAATTCACATTTCCTGCAAAATTTGTCATTATAAAATTTCAAAATTAAATCAATATTTCATTAAAAAAATCCCTTTAAATTTCTTAACATCTTATAAAAAGTATTTTCAACACTTCTAAAAGTCCAAGTTTTCAGTTTTATTTTATAAAACATTTTTTTTATTTACTTAAATGTCATAAAGTTTCTAAGACTAAACAATTTACAAAAGTTGTCTCCTTGTAACTTGATTTTTTAAGGTGATTTTCGAAATATATAATTTTATCAACAAAAATATTCAAATCTTTTAAGTTTTACTAAAAACAAATAATTTTAGCTAATTAATCATCATCTTCGCCAACATGTTTTCTCTACCAATTTAAAAAATTATGGATAAAATAAAAATTCAAAAATCTAGAATTATAATTAATTTATTTCTTACATTCTACCATCATAAAAATCACAAATTTTTTGATTAAAAATTCAACTTCCCAATTCAAACTATTTTTTACCAGAAAACTAAACATAGACATGAGTTATGGTCTTCTCAAAAAAGTCTAGTCTTCAATTAAAAATAAGAAACTATAATTCAATTTTTTCAATAGTAGTAACCACAATTTAATTTCTTCAATTCCCACTTAATAGTTCTTTAGTATAGATTTTTTCTATAATTATTTGAAATTCTCAACATTTGTCCATTTGTTACCTTATCACTGCTGCAGAATTATTGGTGATATTAGGCATTTGGGTGGGAAATCCCATCCCTAAGGGTTGGCAAATTCGACCCACATTGTTAAGGCCTGAACCAGATCATTGTAGTGGCGAAGAGACGTTCACCACTGTGTCTTCGAACGTTGATATTGTATTATGCAAACTTGCCATCACAGAAGTTGGCATGCCATAAGGCTGTTCGCGACTAGTTAGAGGCATTGAAAACCCAGGCACATAAGGCCTGAATAAACTATTCCCCACCGGAAGGGGGGGTCACTGTTGGACCCTATGCCCCTAAATAAGACAAAATTGGTCCACTTTGGGCAATTGACTGCACAAGCATCGTACATGCCGTGGATGGTACAGTTTCAGACACAGACGCTGGAACCGTATTTCCCCTGTCGGAGATGAAGGGGGTGGTTCGCCATTATTTGGTGGATTTTGATTATTTGATGCATTTTGATTCACCATCCTCCTTACGATCTTCTCCTTGGTCATTCTTCATTGTTTATGGCTATTCTGCCACTCCTTAGTCTCATGCAACGAATTTAGAGAGATAGTAAAATGAAGAACAAAAAATTTCAGAAAGAAAAAATGTTTTTAACAATAGCACTGTCCCACTGGGCGTGCCAATTTGTTTACTATGAAAATTGGTAAAGAACCGCTGGTCTCCAAAATGGTTTACTTTACAGGATCAACCAGTGAATCCTAGGACATGTGTTATTGTTTAAAATAATTTCTGGAAGTCTATGAACATTTCGACAATGTTCATGATTAGAGAAGATTGATTAAAGTTTTGAAAGTTTAAAAGTAAAATGCAGAATTTGTAAAGGAATTGCAATAAAGAACTTCAAAGTAAATTGCCATAGAAATAGTAATTGATAAAACAGAAAAAATAACTTCAATTAAAATGAAACTATGGTGTTTCAGACGTACATTCTCAACGAACTCGTTTCTTAATTAAACTTAGATACTTTGAGTAATTTGTGAGTATTTGTACAATGATTGACCACACCAAATCCTATACACTAAGACTCTTATTTATAATAAGTCGAAAATAACCACTATGAACAGTCATTTCTCCAGAAAATGACACTTTTCACTTGCATGTCTCCAATTCGCCACAGCTTTACACGCGTCACTTTTGAGAAATGGATATGGACAAAAGTTGGTTATCATCCTTATTCAAAATTCAAACTCTTCGTCGAACGCAACCTTCAACATTTCCTCCGTCGAAGTGACAATCTAAACTCAGAAAATATTTTTAAGTCTTTATCTAGATTATCCTTCTTACAAGGACCTCTTCGACCAAGACCTTTACTAATGCTCCTGTCGAATTCCAAAACAACTCAAACATTTCTTTTGCTTATCATACTCCATCAAATCTTGGCATCGAAATTCCCAGCCAACACCTATAAACTGCTTAAACCAAACGCGATGCCCGATGACCGCCTAGATTGGGCCGTCGTCGACCACCGCCTTACACCATTGCCAAGTTTATCCACCGACTGCCAGACCACCGCTTTTGCAACTCTATCGTCGATGTGTCCCCTAACCACTTCTTTGTGACTTTAGTGTTCTTTATCATACTTCCAGAAACATTTTGAAGAATTTATTTCTAGTAACCTTATTACTACAAACATATTACTAACATTACAAAACCTATATTCTTTAGCGTTCTCAACTTACTTTTAAAAAAAATAATCGACCATTATAAAAAATTTCCTTGTGCGGAATTTTTCTAACAATCTAGTTTCATATGAAAATACAACAAAGTAATAAAATAATTTTGCAATCTAAATAGAAAAAGCTTTTGAGCTAAAATACTTAAAGTAAATAAAAATTTAATGTTTTATTTACTTAACTAAAATTCACATTTCTTGCAAAATTTGTCATTATAAAATTTCAAAATTAAATCAATATTTCATTAAAAAATCCTTTTAAATTTCTAAACATATTATAAAAAGTATTTTCAACTCTTCTAAGATTCCAAGTTTTCAGTTTTCTTTTATAAAACATTTTTATTTATTTACTTAAATGTCATAAAGTTTCTAAATCTGAACAATTTACAAAAGGTGACTCCTTGTAACTTGATTTTATATGGTGATTTTCGAAATCTACAATTATATTAACAAAAATATTCAAATCTTTTAAGATCTACTAAAAACAAATAAATTTAGCTAATTAATCATCATCTTCGCCAACATGTTTTCTCTACCAATTTAAAAGATTGTGAATAAAATAAAAATTGAAAATCTAGAATTATAATTCATAAAATTTATTTCTTACATTCTACCATCATAAAAGTCACAATTTTTTCGGTTAAACATTCAACTTCCCAATTCAAACTATTTTTTACCAGAAAACTAAACATAGACATGAGTTATGGTCTTCTCAAAAAAGTCTAGTCTTCAAATAAAAATAAGAAACTGCAATTCAATTTTTTCAATAGTAGTAACCACAATTCAATTTCTTCAATTCTGACTTAATAGTTCTTTAGTATAGATGTTTTCTATAATTATTTGAAATTCTCAACATTTGTCCATTTGTTGCCTTATCACTGCTGCAGAAATATTTGTGATATTAGGCATTTGGGTGGGAAATCCCATCCCTAAGGGTTGGCTAATTCGACCCACATCGTTAATGCCTGAACCAGATCCTTTTAGTGGCGAAGTGACGTTCACCATTGGGTCTACGAACGTTGATGTTGTATTATGCAAACTTGCCATCACTGAGGTTGGCATGCCATAAGGTTGTTCGCGACTAGTTAGAGGCATTGAAAACCCAGTCACATAAGGCCTGAATAATCTATTCCCCACCAGAGGGGGGGGGGGGGGGTCACTGGTGGACCCTGTGCCCCTACATAAGACAAAATAGGTCCACTTTGGGCAATTGACTGCACAGGCGTCGTACATGCCGTGAATGGTACCGTTTCAGACACAGACGCTGAAACCATATTTCCCCGGTCGAAGATGAAAGGGGTGGTTCTCCATTATTTGGTGGATTTTGATTATTTAGTGCATTTTGATTCACCATCCTCCTTACGTATCTTCTCCTTGGTCTTTCTTCGTTGTTTATGGCTATTCTACCACTCCTTAGTCTCATGCAACGAATTTAGAGATATAGTAAAATGAAGAACAAAAAATTTCAGAAAGAAAAAATGTTTTTAACAATAGCACTGTCCCAGTGGGCGTGCCAATTTGTTTACTATGAATATTGGTAAACAACCGCTGGTCTCCAAACACGGTTTACTTTACAGGATCAACCAGTGAATCGTAGGACATGTGCTATTGTTTAAAACAATTTTTGGAAAGCTATGAACATTTCGACAATGTTCATGATTAGAGAAGATTGATTAAAGTTTTGAAAGTTTAAAAGTAAAATGCAGAATTTGTAAAGGAGTTGCAATAAAGAACTTCAAAGTAAATTGCAATAGAAAAAGTAATTGATAAAACTGAAAAAATAATTTCAATTAAAATGAAAATATGGTGTTTCAGACGTACATTCTCAACGAACTCGTTTCTTAATTAAACTTAGATACTTTGAGTAATTTATGAGTATTTGTACAATGATTGAACACACCAAATCCTATACACTAAGACTCCTATTTATAATACGTCGAAAATAACCACTATGAATAGTCATTTCTCCAGAAAATGAAACATTTCACTTGCATGTCTCCAATTCGACACAGCTTTACACTCGTCACTTTTGAGAAACGGATAAGGACAAAAGTTGGTTATCATCCTTATTTAAAATTCAAACTCTTCGTCGAACGCAACCTTCAACATTTCCTCCGTCGAAGTGGCAATCTAAACTCAGAAAATATTTTTAAGTATTTATTTAGCGTATCCTTCTTACAAGGACCTCTTCTACCAAGACTTTACTCATGCTCCTGTCGTATTCCAAAACAACTCAAACATTTCTTTTGCTTATCATACTCCATCAAATCTTGGCGTCGAAATTCCCATCCAACACCTATAAACCGCTTAAACCAAACGCGATGCCCGATGCCCACCTAGATTGGGACGTCATCGACCTTCGCCGTACACCATTGCCAAGTTTATCCACCGACTGCCATACCACCGCTTTTGCAACTCCATCGTCGATGTGTCCTCTAACCGCTTCTTTGTGACTTTAGTGTTCTTTATCATACTTCCAGAAATATTTTGAAGAATTTATTTCTAGTAACCTTATTACTACAAACATATTACTAACATTACAAAACTTATATTCTTTAGCATTCTCAACTTACTTTTAAATAAAATAATAGACCATTATAAAAAATGTACTTGTGCAGAAAAAGCTTTAGTGCTAAAATACTTAAAATAAATAAAACTAAAATGTTTTATTTACTTAAATGAAATTCACATTTCTTGCAAAATTTGTCATTATAAAATTTCAAAATTAAATCAATATTTCATTAAAAAAATCCTTTTAAATTTTTTAGCATCTTATAAAAAGTATTTTCAACTCTACAAAGATTCCAAGTTTTCAGTTTTCTTTTATAAAACATTTTTATTTATTTACTTAAATATCATAAAGTTTCTAAGACTAAACAATTTACAAAAGTTGACTCCTTGTAACTTGATTTTTTAAGGTGATTTTCGAAATCTACAACTATATTAACAAAAATATTCAAATCTTTTAAGTTCTACTAAAAACAAATCAATTTAGCTAATTAATCATCATCTTCGCCAACATGTTTTCTCTACCAATTTAAAAGATTGTGAATAAAATAAAAATTCAAAAATATAGAATTATAATTCATAAAATTTATTTCTTACATTCTACCATCATAAAAATCACAATTTTTTCGATTAAAAATTCAACTTCCCAATTCGAACTATTTTTTACCAGAAAACTAAACGTAGACATTAGTTATGGTCTTCTCAAAAAAGTCTAGTCTTCAAATAAAAATAAGAAATTGCAATTCAATTTCTTCAATAGTAGTAACCGCAATTCAATTTCTTCAATTCCCACTTAATAGTTCTTTAGTATTGATTTTTTCTATAAGTATTTGAAATTCTCAACATTTATCCATTTGTTGCCTTATCACTGCTGCAGAAATATTGGTGATATTAGGCATTTAGGTGGGAAATCCCATCCCTAAGGGTTGGCTAATTCAACCCACATTGTTAATGCCTGAACCAGATCCTTGTAGTGGCGAAGTGACGTTCACCACTGATCCTGCGAACGTTGATGTTGTATTATGCAAACTTGCAATCACTGAAGTTGGCATGCCATAAGGTTGTTCGCGACTAGTTAGAGGCATTGAATACCCAGGCACATAAGGCCTGATTAAACTATTCCCCACCGGAGAGGGGGGGGTCACTGGTGGACCCTGTGCTCCTACATAAGACAAAATAGATCCACTTTTAGCAATTGACTGCACAGGCGTTGTACATGCCGTGGATGGTACATTTTTAGACACAGACGCTTGAACCATATTTCCCTGGTCGAAGATGAAGGGGGTGGTTCTCCATTATTTGGTGGATTATGATTATTTGGTGCATTTTGATTCACCATCCTCCTTAAGTATCTTCTCCTTGGTCTTTCTTTGTTGTTTATGACTATTCTACCACTCCTTAGTCTCATGCAATGAATTTAGAGAGATAGTAAAGTGAAGAACTAAAAATTTCAGAAAGAAAAAATGTTTTTAACAGTAGCACTGTCCCACTGGGCGTACCAATTTGTTTACTGTGAAAATTGGTAAACAACCGCTGGTCTCCTAAAATGGTTTACTTTACAGGATCAACCAGTGAATCCTAGAACATGTGCTATTGTTTAAAACAAATTTTTGAAGTCTATGAACATTTTGATGATTTTCATGATTAGAGAAGATTGAATAAAGTTTTGAAAGTTTAAAAGTAAAATGCAGAATTTGTAAAGGAATTGCAATAAAGAACTTCAAAGTAAATTGCAATGGAAAAAATAATTGATAATACTGAAAAAATAACTTGAATTAAAATGAAAATATGGTGTTTCAGACATACATTCTCAACGAACTCGTTTCTTAATTAAACTTAGATACTTTAATTAATTTGTGAGTATTTGTACAATGAATGAACACACCAAATCCTATACACTAAGACTCCTATTTATAATACGTCGAAAATAGCCACTATGACCGGTCATTTCTCCAGAAGATGACAGGTTTCACTTGCATGTCTCCAATTTGCAACAGCTTTACACGCGTCACTTGTGAGAAACGGATAAGGACAAAAGTTGGTTATCATCCTTATTCAAAATTCAAACTCTTCGTCGAACGCAACTTTCAACATTTCCTTCGTCGAAGTCACAATCTAAACTTAGAAAATATTTTTAAGTCTTTATTTAGCATATCCTTCTTACAAGGACCTCTTCGACCAAGACCTTTACTCATGCACCTATCGAATTCCAAAACAACTCAAACATTTCTTTTGCTTATCATACTCCATCAAATCTTGGCGTCGAAATTCCCAGCCAACACCTATAAACCACTTAAACCAAACGTGATGCCCGATGACCGCCTAGATTTGGCCGTCGTAGACCACCGCCTTACACCATTGCCAAGTTTATCCACCGATCGCCAGACCAACGCTTTTGCAACTCCATCGTCGATGTGTCACCTAACCGCCTTACTTCCATAAACATTTTTAAAGAATATAGGTTTATTCTTTAGCGTTCTCAACTTACTTTTAAATAAAGTAATCGACCATTATAAAAAATTTACTTGTGCAAAATTTTTCTAACAATCTAGTTTCATATGAAAATACTGCAAAGTAATAAAATAATTTTGCAATCAAAATAGAAAAAGATTTTGAGCTAAAATACTTAAAATAAATAAAAATTAAATTTTTTATTTACTTAACTAAAATTCACATTTCCTGCAAAATTTGTACTTATAAAATTTCAAAATGAAATCAAAATTTCATTAAAAAATCCTTTTAAATTTCTTAACATCTTATAAAAAGTATTTTCAACTCTTCTAAGATTGAGAACCCATTGTTCTCGCTTTCAATTTTATTCTCTTGCTTACAAAAAAAAATAAAAACTCTTCTAAGTATACAAGTTTTCAATTTTCTTTTATAAAACATTTTTATTTATTTACTTAAATGTCATAAAGTTTCTAAGTCTAAACAATTTACAAAAGTTGACTCCTTGTAACTTGATTTTTTAAGGTGATTTTTGAAATCTTTAATTTTATTAACAAAAATATTCAAATCTTTTAAGTTATACTAAAAACAATTAAATTTATCTAATTAATCATCATCTTCGCCAACATGTTTTCTCTACCAATTTAAAAGATTGTGAATAAAATAAAAATTTAAAATCTAGAATTATAATTCATAAAATTTATTTCTTAAATTCTACCATCATAAAAATCACAATTTTTTCGATTAAAAATTCAACTTCCCAATTCAAACTATTTTTTACCAGAAAACTAAACATAGACATGAGTTATGATCTTCTGAAAAAAGTCTAGTCTTCAAATAAAAATAGGAAACTGCAATTCAATTTCTTCAATAGTAGTAACCGCAATTCAATTTCTTCCATTCCAACTTAATAGTTCTTTAGCATAGATTTTTTCTGTAATTATTTGAAATTCTTAACATTTGTCCATTTGTTGCCTTATCACTGCTGCAGAATTATTGGTGATATTTGGTATTTGGGTGGGAAATCCCATCCCTAAGGGTTGGCTAATTCGACCCACATTGTTAATGCCTGAACCAGATCATTGTAGTGGCAAAGTGACGTTCACCACTGGATCTGCGAACGTTGATGTTGTATTATGCAAATTTGCCATCACTAAAGTTGGCATGCCAAAAGGCTGTCCACGACTAGTTAGTGGCATTGAATAGCCAGGCACATAAGGCCTGAATAAACTATTCCCCACCGAAGGGGGGGTCACTAGTGGACCCTGTGCCCCTACATAAGACAAAATAGGTCCGCTTTGGGCAATTGACTGCACAGGCGTCCTAAGATGAAGGGGGTGGTTCTCCATTATTTAGTGGATTTTGATTATTTGGTGCATTTTGATTCACCATCCTCCTTAAGTATCTTCTCCTTAGTCTTTCTTTGTTGTTTATGGCTATTCTACCACTCCTTAGTCTCATGCAACAAATTTAGAGAGATAGAAAAATAAAGAATAAAAATTTTCAGAAAGAAAAAATGTTTTTAACAATAGCACTGTCCCAGTGGGCGTGCCAATTTGTTTACTATGAAAATTGGTAAACAACCGCTGGTCTCCAAAAATGGTTTACTTTAAAGGATTAACCAGTGAATCGTAGGACATGTGTTATTGTTTAAAACAATTTCTGGAAAGCTATGAACATTTCGACAATGTTCATGATTAGAGAAGATTGAATAAAGTTTTGAAAGTTTAAAAGTAAAATGCAGAATTTGTAAAGGAATTGCAATAAAGAACTTCAAAGTAAATTGCAATAGAAAAAGTAATTGATAAAACTGAAAAAATAACTTCAATTAAAATGAAAATATGGGGTTTCAGACGTACTTTCTCAACGAACGCATTTCTTAATTAAACTTAGATTATTTGAGTAATTTGTGAGTATTTGTATAATGATTGAACACACCAATTCCTATACACTAAGACTCCTATTTATAATACGTCGAAAATAACCACTATGAACAGTCATTTCTCCAGAAAATGACACATTTCACTTGCATGTTTCCAATTCGCCACAACTTTACACGCGTCACTTTTGAGAAACGGATAAGGACAAAAGTTGGTTATCATCCTTATTCAAAATTCAAACTCTTCGTCGAACGCAACCTTCAACATTTCCTCCGTCGAAGTGGCAATCTAAACTCAGAAAATATTTTTAAGTCTTTATTTAGCGTATCCTTCTTACAAGGACCTCTTCAACCAAGACTTTACTCATGCTCCTGTCGAATTCCAAAACAACTCAAACATTTCTTTTGCTTATCATACTCTATCAAATCTTGGCGTCGAAATTCCCAGCAAACACCTATAATCCGCTTAAACTAAACGCGATGCCCGATGACCACCTAGATTTGGCCGTCGTCGACCACCGCCTTAACCCATTGCTAAGTTTATCCATCGACAGCCAGACCAACGCTTTTGCAACTCCATCGTCGATGTGTCCCCTAACCGCTTCTTTGTGACTTTAGTGTTCTTTATCTTACTTAGTAACCTTATTACTACAAACATATTACTAACATTACAAAACCTATATTCTTTAGCGTTCTCAACTTACTTTTAAATAAAATAATCGACTATTATAAAAAATTTGCTTGTGCGAAATTTTTCTAACAATCTAGTTTCATATGAAAATACTACAAAGTAATAAAATAATTTTGCAATCTAAATAGAAAATGCTTTTGAGCTAAAATACTTAAAATAAATAAAAATTAAATGTTTTATATACTTAACCAAAATTCACATTTCGTGCAAAATTTGTCATTATAAAATTTCAAAATGAAATCAATATTTCTTTAAAAAAATCCTTTTAAATTTCGTAACATCTTATAAAAAGTATTTTCAACTCTTCTAAGATTCCAAGTTTTCAGTTTTCTTTTATAAAACATTTTTATTTATTTACTTAAATGTCATAAAGTTTCTAAGTCTAAACAATTTACAAAAGTTGACTCCTTGTAACTTGATTTTTTAAGGTGATTTTCGAAATCTATAATTTTATTAACAAAAATATTCAAATCTTTTAAGTTCTACTAAAAACAAATAAATTTAGCTAATTAATCATCATATTCGCCAACATATTTTCTCTACCAATTTAAAAGATTGTGAATAAAATAAAAATTTAAAATCTAGAATTATAATTCATAAAATTTAGTTCTTACATTCTACCATCATAAAAATCACAATTTTTTCGATTAAAAATTCAACTTCCCAATTCAAACTATTTTTTACCAGAAAACTAAACATAGACATGAGTTATGGTCTTCTCAAAAAAGTCTAGTCTTCAAATAAAAATAACAAACTGCAATTCAATTTCTTCAATAGTAGTAACCGCAATTCAATTTCTTCAATTCCCACTTAATAGTTCTTTTGTATAGATTTTTTCTATAATTATTTGAAATTCTCAACATTTGTCCATTTATTGCTGATCATACCTGGATCAGACAGTATGACCGTGGCCAACAGCGTCGTGAAATCTTCAACTCCGGTGATGATGATATGGCCGGGGGGATGTACCTGCAAGGTACTACGACGCTCAAGTCAGGAAAGGTCAGAGAAAAAGGCAAGTATAGAAAGCAGGTGTGAGTTAGAATGTAATGTAACCTGATCCTCTCAAGTGAGAGGGTATTTATAGTGAGCTCCCAGCGCGGGGCCAACGGTTACTTGCACTGGGCTGGACTGCAAGGCCCAATCCAAGTAACTGCCACGGCTTAGGTGGCGTAGTGAAGACCAACACGTTGTCTTCACCCTGGGATAACGGTCCCGAGATTTCCGGAAGGTGGGCATACCGAATCCTTCAGAGGTGGGAGGTTACAAGAGAACGTGTCCTCACGGGGAGGAGCTCATGGATGTCGAGGAGAGACGTGTTCCACAAGGCTTGACGCCTCTGCTCGACAGTATCTGCTGCACGTGCCCGGCCTTACTGGAGGGTGGCACGTGCTCGACGCAGGGGTAAATATGGGCCTTGTTGGGCCTTCCCAGATTATTGGGTTAGGCCTGCCCGACTGGTAGGCAGGCGCCGGCCCAGTCCAGAACAGGACCCCTCAAGTCGTTGCTCTGAGGCGTCGGAGTAATGACTTAAGGGTCAGTAACCATGTCGAGGACGTACTGAACGTGCTCGTGGTACTGGGGCGATCCTTGTCGTCTGATACCCGCGGTATCCCTTTTGTCGCGAAACGTGCCAAACGAGGAAACTTCCCGGCATTGACGGGCTTACCACTACGAGTGAGGAATGTTGGACGAGCAAAACTCTTGAAGTCTGCTCGAGTTCGATAGGCCGTTGCTGGGCGACCCCGTGGGAATATGAGAAGTTGTGGAGTCGAGCATCAAAGCAAACGGAAGGACGCACGTGGGAGAACGAAAGGACGTACGTGGGAAAGCGTGTGCCATGTGTCACGCGTCATTATTACCTAGGGCGGCTAGGCTAGGATTAGTGCACTTGAGTGCCTAGGGCCGCCTCGAGTCCCGTGAGGGCCTTATAAATTGAGGCTAGCCCGCGTCATTTACACGTTTCCTTTCTCTCTGCTCAGATTCTCTCCAATCCTCTCTTTGCTTTTACCACCGTTTCGCCGCCGCACGCCGGCGTACCAGACCTCGTCAACAGCTATTTTCAAGTAAGTTTCTTGATCCCTTCCCTTTTTAAATGTGTTTCCTGCGGTGGTACTCTGGTGAACTGATAAAGTTCCTAGGGAAAACCATGAAATTTCTGGCGAAAACAGCAGAGTTTCTCTATGTTCTTGTTGAATCTCGCGGGGAGATGGGATGCGTACCACGGGGACAAGAAGAATGTCCCGAGGACACGAGATGGAAATCTTGGGGATCTCAACCGTATCCCTAGCTATGAGATGAATCCCCTTGGACGACGAACCGGTGACCTGAGGATGGTCACGGGGACGCTCGTTGAATTTTTCAAGGACGTTGCGTGAGCACGACTGCCTCGTGATCCCGACGCCCCTTCTTCGCCCTTTCACTTGATCAGCGGTGGAGGGGTGAATTTGATATGGACCATCAAATTCACCGTTTCCTTCTGCTTTTCAGGTAAATGGAAGCCTTGGCCGTGGGATCTATAGACATTGACGACCAACCTGACTCCCCGATGGCGCTGATCACCAGCGTCGAGGGACGGCCGCCCGAGGAGTGGGTTAGTGAAGAGCCTTTGAATATGGTCTCCCAGTTCGTCAATGATGATGAGGACGACATCTTTTGTACCGTCGAGCATCGCCTGGAGGGCTCCGCGAAGACCTGGAAGGTGTTCATACCTCAGGCGCACCATCGTATCTGCTCAACGTACCGAGGGACGAGGTTTCCTCTGTACGAGTTTATGCTCGACGAGGCGGGGTGGTGCCTGTCCTTCACCGATTTTTAGTAATCGGTGTTCGTTTGGCTGCGCCTGGCACCCTCACAGCTCCATCCCAACTCTCTCACTTTTCTCCATGCCTTCGAGCTGGTCTGCAAATACCTCAAGATCAGAGCGACTGTGCCCCTTTTCTTCCATATTTTTCACTTACAGAGACAGGCGACTGATGGCAGACACGACTGAGTGTCTTTCAAACAGGTGAGCAAACTGTTCCAGACCTACATGGACTCTGTTCGCACCTTCAAATACCGATACTACATCGTGAGGCCAGTCTCGTTCGAGGCTGTGGAGTCGGTGTATAGTCGGGTCATCCGAGAAGAAGATGGGCATCAGGAAGAAGTCCTCGAGCCGAGGTTCCCCCTATTCTGGACAGAGGAGCACTTCAAAAGGGGCACAGACAGTTACATCGTCAGTCCTGGTCGACTGTGCGAAGGGGACCGTCTGGCCTACGAGGAAATAATCAACTTTGTCGCTGGATTTTCCCCAGCCAAGCTCGTGACGCCGGACGGGAAATTTATCCGGGGTGATGATGGGAAAATTTCAATGAAATGCCGGTTGATCAATACGAGGGCCCCCCTCGAGATATTTTCCGATGAGGATGCCCTTGTGTTGTTAGGTGGTGGAACCTTCCTCGACTTATCCTTTCCTGTCATTCTGGGTTTTGATTCACTGACGCATTTCTTTCTCCTTGCAGGTAAAATGTCAAGTACGGAGGAGCGCATCAAGAAGCTGGCGACCACCCGAACGTCGAAGAAAGGTGGAAAGGGTCAGGTCGAGTAGATTCGGTCGCAGGGCTCCGGCCCCACTCTGGCAACTGGGGATTCTTCTGGCTCTCCCCAGGGCAGCCAATCTCCCAGCACTCAGGGGTCACCGAAGAGACAGCGACTCGCCGAGCATGTGGACGTCGATCTCACCGAGAACGAGAGCCCTTCCGGTATGAATTTTGTGCTCCCGCCTTGTCACTCGAGGCCGAATTTCTTTACGGGGAACAATTCCCTGTGCGTTGGTGCACCCGAAGTTCAGACCATCTTGGGTGTCAACGACCGAGCTGAACAGGTTGCAAGAAAGCTTTAGGTCTATCTCAGCTGAGATGGAGAAGGTGGGCAGGGAGCTGACTGACTGCAAAAATCAGAACAAGGCCCAGGTCAAGCTTCAAGGGAAGTTGGAGGAGAGGTTGAAGAAAGTTGACGAAGAGAGGAAGGGTCTCTTGGCGAGGGTCGCTGAGCTAGAGGAAGTTGTTCGCCCTGCTGAGGAGGAGACAGAAGAAGACAGACTGTTGATGTCTTGGGCAGCGCTGATAGCGAAGCTTAGGTAGGCCAACAAGGATATCCTCGCGGCAGCAGACGTGGGCTTCAACAACACAAGGGGGATGATCGATTTTTCTGACTATGAGGTGATCGATGGTCAGATCGTGCAACCGATGCAGGAGCATGAGGTCAACGGAGGGGCTATCGGGAACGAGCGGCCAGAGGAGGACGTAGACGACTAGTTGTTTACCTGTTCGTTATGCTTGGCCTGCGAGCCACTTTCTTTTGATCTCATTTTGTCTGGCCTGCGCGCCACCTTTTGTAATGACTTTTGCCCGGCCTGCATGCCAAGGGCTTTCTTGACATGTTTATAATATCTGCACAATGGGTTTTTACTTGGTTTTAATACTTTTCTTGTTGTTCTTATCTGTGTATGTGATGCTTGTGTATTTGATATACTTTACTTGTTTTTGCCTAAGTAATTTGGTGATTTTGAGAGTTTGCTCGACTTTGATGATTCTCGACCGTGTGGGTAAACTGGTCGAGTGGCCGGAGGTGTATCCCGACCTTCAACGAGGCTAAGAGCTCGGTCGAGGTCTTAGCTTTGTGGCGTGAACTTCCCATCGCGAGCTGGGTGTTATGCCTAATTGGTACGACGACGATGGAGCTCGGTCGGGGGTCCTCGTCGGATCAAAAGTTCTCGCGCACACACAACGCGGCCTTTGATCGTTGTGTTTCGTATAGGGGTGTCGCGCTTGTACCCTAGTGCGCCCCCGTAATCAGGACGTTGTCGTGTCACGGGCAGTGTCTAACTGTAGTATTGCTTAAGTTTCTCAGCGTTCCATGGTTGAGCAAGTTCCTCCCCGTGTAGATTTTCGAGGTAGTAGGCTCCTGTCCCCGTTTTTGCGAGGACGCGGTACGGGCCCTCCCAGTTTGCGGCGAGCTTACCTTCTCGCGAATATTTCTGGTTCCTTCACAGGACAAGGGTGCCTACTTGAAAATCTCGTTTAATAACTTTGTTGTTATAGCGTAGAGTTATTTTCTGCTTGAGTGAGGCTTCCTGGAGGGAGGCGCTCGTCCTTATCTCCTCGACAAAGTCGAGCTCCTCTCTCAGGGCCTCGTTGTTCGTGCCCTCGTCGAGGGGGGCCTCCGTCCTCCCCGAGGGTTCCCTGATTTCCACGGGGATCACCGCTTCAGTTCCGTAGGTCGGACGAAAGGGGGTATCCCCGGTCGTGGAATGTGGGGTTGTTCGGTAGGCCCAGAGGACGTTGTGTAATTCCTCGACCCATCGTTGCTTGGCGTTGCCTAGTCGGCGTTTCAATCCTCGAAGGATTACTCGACCCATCATTCGCTGCTGCAGCCTGCCCGTTTGTTTGAGGGTGCTCGGCCGACGTGAAGTGTTGTTTCGTGCCCAGTTTGGTGACGAAGTCTTGGAAGTTCCTGTCGGTGAACTGAGTCCCGTTGTCGGTGACAATCGCTTGGGGCACGCCGAATCGGGCGAGGATGTTTGTAATACCCTGTATTTTAAATTGCCCTGGATAATATTTAGTTGTGATCGACTGAGCCGGTGTACTCTGAGAAATTATCTGCAAAGATAATTAGAGTAACTGTTGAACTCAGAGCCGTTCTAATTAATATTACCCAACTATGAGGTTTTATTTATTTGGAGCAGTAGATACTTTTTGCACATTTAGTGGTATTGCTACCTAATGATATTTTCCTATATCATTTCTTTTCCTTCCTTGCCATACATAGAAAGGAAAGATAGAAAGAAGTGGAAGAGAAAGAAAAGGAAAAGGAAGGAAAAGGAAGGAAAAAGAGGAGAAAAACCTAGAAGAGAGAAAGATCAAGATCATCATCTCTTCTTCATCAAATCATCTCATCTTCTTCAAACTCCTCTTCGGTTATCAGGTGGGTTCTAGATAGATGCTTTAGTGGTAGAGCTGTTAAGTTTAGAGTTAGGTTTTTGGTTTTGTGAGAAAATGAACAATTTTGCAAATCAATGAAATTTAACGGATAAAATGTGATATAAATCGTATAGAACAACCATTATGCAAGTATAATCATCTGTTGATAATTGTTATGATGTTTGATCATGTCTTGAATGAGTTTGAGATGGGAGAGTACCATTTAAATCCAGAAATTTTGCCTCTGAGCCCAGAGTAACCGGTTAACGTGTGGTGGTTAACCGGTTACCCTTTGAAAAATTGGGGTTCTGCGCAGTTTTGAACTAAGTAACCAGTTAACGTGTGGCGGTAAACCGGTTACCACTGTTTGTTTTATAAAAATATTTTCTAAAATTCATATCTTTTGACTCGGGTGTCCGTTTTAAGCGTTCTTTATATCGATATGAAGCTATGAAAATGTTCTATATTGTGGAAGTGAAAAATATTATTTATGAGATGGATTTTTTTGGTTATGGGAATTAATCAGAATTACGTGAATTATGTAAAATAGAACTTTTGAAAATTTAAAAGCTTCAAAAGGTGAGTTAGTGAGGAACCCTTAGTACAAGAGAATGATTTAGAGAATTGTGCGGCAATGCTTACATCGATACTAGAAGTGTATCTTTGGTTAAGTGGTTGTAGAGGGGGGAACCGTATTTTTCCTCTGGTTTGTTCGTATCACTTAATAAATATTAGTGACCCGTGTTTAATCCCTTTGAGCAGGATGGTCGGGGAAAGTATTAATTAGGTTTGTGTTGCTTGATAAATACCGTGACCCGTGTTTAATCCTTTTGGTGTAGGATGGCCGTGGAGAAGTATTTATTAAGTAAGCAACCGTCACCCGTGTTTAATCTCCTTGTGTGGGATGGCTGGGGAGAAGTTACTTAGTGGTTAGTAACTGTGACCCGTGTTTAATCCCTTGTGGGGGATGGCCGGGGAGAAGTTACTGAGTGATTGGTATCGTGACCTGTGTTTAATCCTTTGGAGGAGGATGGCCGGGGAGAAATACCAATTGTAGATAACCGTGACTCGTGTTTAATCCTTGTGTAGGATGGTCGGGTGTCGCCCCCGAGATTTTCATCCAGGTATAAACGCGAAAGTGGCGCGGAAACAGAGTCGCCAGCAATGTGTATTTATCCCAAGAGAGGGAAAGGAAACACTGCGTAAACCTGAGGGAAGGAAAAGAACTTGGTCTCGCGACCAAGAGAAACGGGTAAGGGAGTCAGTTACGCAAAGGGAAGGTATTAGCACCCCCTCGCGTTCATCGTACTCGATGGGATCCACGCTTGATGTCTCGATCAAAGGGTGTCGTCATCTGAAGCTCCACTGCTACTGGAAACTGGAAACAAAAGGTGATATGGAGAAACAGGGGAAAAAGAGAAAAAGGACACAAAGGACTCACAAGGATCGTCGCAATCCTATGCCTACGTATCTTCATTAACCAATGAAGAATCAGAGTCAACGTAGTTCGGACAATGGATTGGGGAAGGGTGAAAGGATTGTGCTCGGAGAGATCTCGCACGATCTCCTGCCTACGTATCCTGCTCGCACGTGAGAATCAGAGCGACGTAGTTCCCCTCACTAGGGATGGATTCACTTTGTTTGTGTTTCTTAACGGAAGATGCCAAGGTTCGCGTTCCAGCAGTTAGGTGTCGCAGCTCGTTGTACGGAGTCTTAGGCATTTACCTGTTTGTGGTAGAACGGACGTGACGAATCCTTTACGAATGGAATGAGGAAGGTGAGAGGAGAATTGTTTGTTTTTTTGTCTTTTAAGAAGAAGTGTTTTGATTATTTTGTGTTTATAACAAGTATTGCACTAAAGTCTATGACATAGGAACGAATGCGTCGCATGATCGTCCTAACAGGACGTGTGCTAAATACTCTAGAAAGGCGAAGGGAAACCCTTCTCCTTCCATTTCCCATATGCAAGGCTCATGTGCAATACATGGTAATCCTTTATTAGATGTTTTGCCTTTTTGTTTGAGATGAGAAAGAGACTCAAAGGCGTAAGAAAGGTAAAAATCTAAGTGGGGGACTAGTTATCCTAAAGTTATCATGCATGGAGATCCTATGGTTATGTGAGATAATAGGGACCCCTAAGCCTAAAATAAGAGAGGGATAGCACTATCTAATGCTTATCCTACCTCACCTTAATCAAAAATTAAAGATGGCCTAGGATCCCTAAGGGATGTGAGAAAGTTCTACACAAACAAGCATTATATCATGCTATTCACAGAAGAGAATGATAAGTAAAAGAGATGAGAGATGAAAGAAAAGATGAGTGTGGATTAACATCCACATACTCAAGTGCCTTACCTTTGCCCCTACACAAAAAGTTACTATATAATCAACCACAAGTAATGAATTCAAGTGGAAGAAGCTAAACAAACACAACTATTTGCTTTAAGAAGACAAATGATGAAGAAAGTAAAATTCAAACCAAAAGAGGAAGGTCCTAATGGTTGAGGGACAATCAAAGTCAGTATGTACATGCCAAGGTACCATACTCATGTAAACAGGTCATATGAAAACAAACAATAGCAAACTATGTTGAAACAAATCCCACAAATGCAAGCGAAACAACAACAATGTAATATGAATGCAAATGAATCATGGGTATGGATGGATGTACCTATAAACATCAAGGTCATAATTAAATGACATTTAACAATGCATATAAATGTCATTGAATGACCATAAAAGTCATGGATGTAAGCATTAAAAGAAATAGAGCAAAGAGAAATGAACAAACAACCATTAAAAATTCAACAATAATGCATACTTGTGAGGCAAGTAATAGATGAAGATGTAAGATGAAAAAATAATTTAATAGGAATTCAAGTCAGTGGCTTATGATATTTAAGATGACATTTGGAGGTCAAGAATGGAAGCATAAAGTCTACACAAGTCTCACATCGACGCATATTGAAGAAGGAGAACAAACTAGTTCATACAAGTTCGAACTATGCACACACTAGCTAAAACAAACCAAAAGAAGTCATGTAAGTGAAATGGATCATGCATGAGCATCCAAATCAGTAGCATATCACACTTTAAATGAAGTTGAAATCAAAATGGAAGATCTATAATGTTCATACACAACTCATGTCCTTACTTGTTAAAAGTTAAGGGCAAAACACAACCAAAAATTGTCAAGTATAGATGACATGTGAAATGAATGAAGATAAATGAAGTTAGAATAAGTCAAGAGCATATTAAACATATCAAGGTCATAGGCTATTGACCTCTAATAGATCTCATACAAAACCTAAAAGAAATGGAAGACATACCTCATATGAGGCACAAACAAAATTAACAAACAATTATCCAATTTGGAGATAGCATACCAAAGTAAGAATGCATGAAACAAATGGGCATTTTTACGAGTCAATTGAGTATTTACAAATATATGCACATATTATGGGTCATATGAGATCATGTGTAATGGAATGAAGCAACAAGCAAAAGCACATTACACAAACAATGGAAACTAGCACAAGTTGAACCAATGAAGATAATTTGAGGTCATGTGAATTCAATTAAGTGAAATGAAGTTATGAATCACACATGGATGACTAGAGATGATCTAAAACAGAAAGTAAGCCAAATTTTCATGGATGTACAAGATCATGTAAGTATTGAGAAAACAAGTGATCAAAGAGAAGCATATAAGGATGCACAAGACCACACAATATTCCAAGTTAAACCAATGTACCCAAGCCATGTAAAAGTGGACTTTGAATGACCTATAATAGGATGACAGTGACCTATAATGTTGACATAACATGTATCAAAAAATCCCAAGATTGGTCGAAAAGGAATTGCATACAATACACATCAATACCTAAGCACATGTTCTCTAATATTCACACAAGTAAACATGCTTTCATACAATCCCACAAGTCATGATAAGATGGTGAGAAAATTGAGAAAAGGCAATCAAGTTGAGGTACAATCAATGTGTAAACAAGCTGCAAAAGTATGGCTCAACCATCATTAAGAATAATGCTCAAAGGTGTCTCACAATGTCATACAAGTCATGCAAACAATTATCTCAAAGATCCTACTCAAAAGTCAATCAAGAAAATGAACTAAAAATCTATATAAAATGCACACCAAGCCTCATCATATAATTAATGCATACACCATTCATTAGGCAGAAAATCAGTGCACAACTATGTCAAAAAAATTCCACAATGTAGCATAGGTCATGTTTTAGTGCACATACAAAAGAAAATAAAAGAATATTCATGAAAATGTGCCAAAACATGATGAAATCAGAAAATAACATGATAAAAAATTATTAAAATGTATTTAGATACTTCATGAATTTATATAGAATTTTCTGATGCTCAAATGTAATTTTAAAAAATAAAAATGGAACAACTATGCAAAAGAAAATAAAAATAAAATGAAATGAGTCAGGGGGTGCTACAATAACAAAAAGCCAGTTAAAAACATGGATTGGGCTTAAGGCGTGGCGTGTGAATAGTAAAAGGTACAAAGCCCAAAGGCGCGTGTAAAGACAAGTGCATAGCATGGATATCAGTCAAACATTGACTCAGTCACAACCACTGGATCAATCAAGCATGATATGATCAAACATAATCAGACAATCAGACGGATCAAGATGCACGCACATGATAAGGTATTGTACAACATACACACATGACCAGTCAGTCACAAAAAAGAGGCACGTGAGAGAGAGTGTCTTTCATTAATTCGCTGGCACGATTTGGTTCATTGGATCAAAAAGATCAAACGGTCATGATTTAATCTGAGATTAAAACCCTAGGGTTTAACATGTGAAGAACACCACCGGCCGGAGAAGTCTCCGGTCATCTTCTCCGGCCACTCACCACCGTGGTTCAAGTAGCAGGTCACCGGAAATGGATAAATCGCATATCAAAATGATCCTCTCCTCATGTAGAGCACAAATCCACCAATGAAATTCACAGAAAGCTCACACAAAATGCAAATCGAAGCAAAATAAATTGCCCTAAAAATTGAATATATGCTCTTATGGAGCCTATAAACTAGCCGGATGATTACATCGCTCCTACTGAGCTCAAGACAAACAACAACAAGCCAAAATTAAAGCAAGATAAGAGCAAAAGTTTGAGATGAAAACCTGTCCTACTGATGAACTCTTTCAACACAAGAAAACTAGAGGAGTATGCTATTGCTCCTTGAACTTGATTTTGGCCAAATAAAGGCTATGAACTGCTTCAAATCAGTGAAGCTTGATGTGAAGAACTTGGAGAGGAAAATAAACTTGATGCTCCAATGCTGCTAGATCCAAGAGCTCATGATGATGATGATGAATCTTGCAGAAGAATAAACTAGCTTGCAGAGAAGATGAACACGAAAGAGGGTGGTGCCAAAGCTCAGAGAGAGAATGTGAAGTTTCAGAGAAAGAACAAGTGTAGAATGATGAAGTTTGTTGAAAAACAGTTAGAAAAAGGTTTATATATGGTGAGTTAAATGTTACCCTCTGTGGTTAACAGTTAGATGTAAGGTTAGGTTAATTGAGAGGAATTGAGTGAATTTGAAAATGAATTTGAGAATGAGAGTGAGATGTGGCACGGGTTTTTCTTATGTGTGGAGGGAGTATGCTATCCTATGGTGGATTATGATGGAGGGTGGTGATCTATTCATGGTACCCTGCAGATGCTTCTCCTACAAGCTTCCTTTTTCTTTTTGTTTGAACAATTAAGGCAAAGAAATTTCATAAGCATGCATGTGGACAAGAGTTGGTTTAGCTTGAAATGGAAATGTTTGATGTATGTGTGTGAACATGCGCATGAAAGGTGACAACAATGCCACAGGTTCAGCTGGGATTAATTGCTTGATATGGAAGAAAAAACAATTGGCAAGTAGTGATCTTTGGAATCTTGTATCTTGAAGATCAATAGGTGAAATGATGTGATCAATGGCTCTTTGAAAAGAAGGGATGGAGTAGAGTAATGTTGGTGTTCAACATGAGTGAAAATAGCACCTCTAAAGTAATCACAAATGATCATGAAGATGGATATGCATAACTGATGTTGCAAGTCATCCTGACCTGGCCTGACCAGCTCGTGTGCACACGGACAAATCAGTTTAAGGCTACCCTGTAACACCCACATATAAAATCCATACATCAAAGCATAAATTATATATATGAATCCAAGTCTTTGGTACTGAAATACCATAAGTTCCTAGTTAACACATTATACACATAAATGCCTCTAATACAACACAAAACTCAGGCATCACATATACAAGATGTTCCAACATGATAAAAACTAAGAACTAGATCAACGCAATGATCTCAAAATAAAACGTCATAGCGGAAGCCATGCCATCTCAAAATCTACGAACCGAAAGGAAAAGTCAAACCACTTTATCCTTACCCGTCGCCGAACCTGCAGAACCTGTGATGTAAACAACAACAGTGGGGTGAGATACATCAAATCTGAGTGAGTTCCCTATCTTATGGGTTCTCTCGGATTATTTATGGTTCTAACAATCCTAACTCAAGTCCAGGGAAGGGAAGGACTCTTGAGTTCACACTTGGTAATTCTCACACTATATGGAACATGACATGAGTTCATTAACTCACCACATCATTAATGGATAACCGGTACCAAGGCATCTCCTCTTCCCGTCCGCTTCTACGTCTAGAAGGCGACCCGGGTCATAGATCCTTGTAGTTACTTGGTATACAATTGGATTCGAGATCACCGGCCTGTTAACCGTGAACCGTCACTTCTCATGGCCTGTTAACCATCACAAGTCTCGTACCCATGCACGGGCTTCCAATTGTACTACTCGTAGGGCATCAAACCTACCAAGTAAAAGCTGCCTGCACATCAGAGGAGCTCAAGACTCATGAAGGCCTTTCAAGGGCAATTCAAATAAAATGGTTACGATTACATGATAAATACCACACAAAACAAGGTATACGACAATTGCCTCGGCCATAAGGCCTCAAGGCCTTTCTTGTCCTTCAATCCATAACGTTAACCTCATGTTCCATACTAGTGTTTCCAACTTCTAACGTTTCCTATAGTTCATAAGGGTTTTCCTCACTCTTACTATTTTCCTTTTTATCTTTCATGAATTTCCAATTACAACATATTCACAACATAAAAAGAATAGTTAAACACAATTTAAAACATAATTTACATAAATTATCAAATGATTTCCACTTCGAGTTTCCTCCGATTATTTAATCGAGAAATAAAATCGACAATCCTTATCATCATCATAAAGATCATTTCTCCAGCTTTCTATCGATATGCGGAACATCCAAAACGGACAACCGGATCAAAAGATATGGCGAAAACAAGTTAAGAAAACAACACAGCTCGCCCCAGGTTCGCTAGGCGAACGAGCTGGCGAGCCTTCGCCTTCGCCTTCACTAGGCGAGCAAGCTGGCGAGTAATTAAACAGAAAACTCCCAGACCCAAAACACCATAAGTTCGCTAGGCGAACGTCTGCCGAACCTTCGCCTTCACCTTCGCTAGGCGAATGTGCCAGCGAGCACCTAAGCAGTAAGTTCCCATATTCAAAACACATAAAGTTCGCTAGGCGAACATGCCAGCGAACCTTCGCTAGGCGAACCCTCGATTGCTGTTCGCTGGGACTCGCCCCAGGTTCGCTAGGCGAAGCAAGCGAAACAGAACCTCTCCCAGCTGCTGTTCTTCACTTCCAACTCACATTTTCCTCATCAAAAACATTACCCAACATCCCACAACAGTCAAGACATATTGCAAACATGATAACAAGCCTATAACAACATTTATAGCAAGATCAACCATAAATTTCCAAGTTTTTCATAATCTAACCTAAATCCAAAACTATCTAGAGTTCTCTAACAATGGTACTAACTAGAACCCACCTCAAAATAGAGCAAGATGAAGATGATTGAGAAGTTTGGATGAAGATTGGATGATGATCTTGATTGTTCTTGAGCTTTTCTTCCAATTTCCTCTTCTCCTCTTTTTCTCTCCTTCCTTTCCTTTCTTCTTCCTTTCTTTCTATCTTTTTCTTTTTGTTTGGAAAGTGAGAGGAAAAGAATTTACATAGTAAGCTTAGTATTAGAAATAATACTACCAAATGTCCAAAAAGTCTCTCAAGTCCAAATTAAATAAAAGTCTCCGAAACAATTAATATTTATTGGATCAATTCTAAGTACCGAAGTTACTCTAATTATTTTATCAGATAATTTCTCAGAGCAACCTGACTCAGTTAATCACAATGCCATATTATTCGGTGTAATAAAATACGGGGTATTACATCCTCCCCCCCTTAAATAGAAATTCGCCCTCGAATTTAAAAATTACCTGAACAGATAAGGGTAAGCATCTCGCATTTCCGATTCCAGTTCCCAAGTTGCATCCCCTGGATGCATTACATCCCACTGCACCTTAACAAGAGGAATATCCTTGTTCCTTAATACCTTCGTTACTCTTCCCACAATGCGGCTCAGTTGAGGTTCAAACGTCAAATCCGCTTCTATTTCAATAGTATCCGGTAGAATCGGTTGAAGAGGATCTGGAACAAATCTCCGAAGCTGAGATACATGAAAAACATCATGCATTTCAGACAGAGAAGGCGGCAAGGCCAACCTGTACGCTACTTCACCAATTCTTTCTAAGATCTGATACGGTCCTACGTATCTCGGGCTTAACTTGCGTGACTTAAATGGTCCTTTCAATCTCAATCTAGGAGTAACTTTCAAAAACACATGGTCACCTTCTTCAAATTCTAGAGGTCTCCTTCGATTGTCTGCATAACTCTTTTGTCGATCTTGAGCTTGCTTAATTTTCTCGCGAATCATTCGAATCTTTTCTGTAGTCTCTTGGATGATTTCGGGTCCTAAGATTCTATCTTCCCCAACTTCTGCCCAACACAAGGGTGTTCTACATTTTCGCCCATACAACGCTTCATACGGAGCCATACCGATACTAGCATGATAACTATTGTTATAGGAAAACTCAATCAATGGTAGAAGTTCTTTCCAATTCCCTTTACTTTCTAACACACAAGCTCTCAACATATCTTCCATCGTTTGTATCGTTCGCTCAGTCTGTCCATCCGTCTGCGGATGATTAGACGTGCTCAAACGCAACTCCGTCCCCATAGCTTGTTGAAAGACTTTCCAAAACCTTGAGGTAAACTTCGGATCTCTGTCCGACACAATATTAGAAGGAATACCGTGCAATCTTACAATTTCCGCAATAAACAACCTCGCAAGATGACTTGCCTTGAAAGTAGTCTTCACGGCCAAGAAGTACGCAGATTTCGTTAGTCGATCCACAATCACCCAAATCGAATCATAACCACCTTGCGTACGGGGCAAACCTATTGCAAAGTCCATAGAAATGCTATCCCATTTCCAAACTGGAATTTCTAAAGGTTGCAACATACCGCCCGGTCTTTGGTGTTCAATCTTAACCTGTTGGCACACTGCACATTCTGACACATACATCGCAACATCCTTTTTCATTCCGGTCCACCAATAGTCCTTCTTCAAATATTGATACATCTTCGAAGAACCAGGATGTATCGTAAAAGTACCTTTATGAGCTTCATCCAAAATCTTTCTTCTTAACATTACATCATTCGGAACACAAATTCTTTGGCCGAACATGATAATTCCGTCGGTAGCCTGAATAAAACCCGGTAGGAGTAACACTTCTTGCAACTTCTCATCTGCCATTTGACCTTGGTGAATCTCAACTCTCAAGGTAGAATTGACATTCAAATTTCCCATAATCACACCATCTTGGGTCCATACAAACTGAAGATTAAGATCTCTAAAATTCTCTAACAATGCATACTCCAAAACCATCAATTTCGCGCCATGCACTAATTTCCGACTTAACGCATCTGCTACCTTATTCGCTTTTCCTGGATGATACTTCAAATCTAAATCATAATCTTTTAAGTACTCCATCCATCTTCGTTGTCGCATATTTAACTCCTTTTGGTCAAATAAATATTTCAAACTCTTATGGTCACTGAACATTTCAAAACGTACCCCATACAAATAATTCCGCCACACCTTTAGTGTAAAAACAACCGCCGCCAATTCCAAATCGTGAGTTGGATAATTCTGTTCATGAACTTTCAATTGTCGGGAGGCATAAGCTACTACTTGACCACCTTGCATCAGAACACCTCCCAATCCCATTTTAGAAGCATCACAAAACACTTCATAAGAGTTGTTAGGATCAAGAATGATTAACACCGGAGCCGTTGTCAATCTCTCCTTCAACTTCATGAAACTTTGCTCACAACCTGAATCCCACTCAAAAGCAAAATCCTTACGAGTAAGCTTCGTCATCGGTAAAGCTAACTTAGAGAAACCTTCAATGAACCTCCTATAGTAACCTGCCAGCCCTAAGAAGCTTCTGACTTCTGAGGCATTTCTCGGCCTTTCCCAATTTATCACTGCTTCTACCTTCGACGGATCCACCGCGACACCCCCTTGTGATATAACGTGACCAAGAAACTTAACTTCTTCCATCCAAAATTCACACTTACTCAATTTAGCAAAAAGTTGCTTCTCTTGCAACACAGATAACACAATTCTCAGATGTTCCTCGTGCTCTTGTGAAGTACGAGAATAAATAAGAATATCGTCAATGAAGATTACCACGAACTGGTCCAAGTAAGCTTGAAATATTCGGTTCATGTAATCCATAAAAATGGCTGGAGCATTTGTCACACCGAACGGCATCACTAAGAATTCGTAATGGCCATAACGGGTCCTAAATGCAGTTTTAGGTACATCGGAACTCTTCACTCGGATTTGGTGATAACCCGACCTCAAATCAATATTCGAGAACACGCAGGCTCCCTTCAATTGATCCAAAAGGTCGTCTATCCTGGGCAAGGGATACTTGTTCTTAATGGTGACTTTATTCAGCTGACGATAATCGATGCACATCCGCATCCCACCGTCCTTCTTCTTCACCAGTAAAACAGGGGCTCCCCACGGAGAAACACAAGGCCGCACGAAATGTTTCACCATGAGTTCTTCTAACTGATCCTTTAATTCCCTTAACTCCTTCGGTGCCATCCGATACGGAGAAACGGATATAGGAGCCGTTCCCGGTACCAGGTCAATAGAAAATTCCACTTCCCTCTCCGGAGGAAGAGAAGTGACATCTTCGGGGAAAACTTCAGAAATTTCGCAAACTACGGGAATGTCCACAACCTGAAGGTCGCTACTCCCTTCCTTAGTGAGAAACAACATAACCGAATTCTCTTCTTCAAACAAGAGATTTATCATACCAACCGTACCTTCTAGAATAGTTGTTAAAACATCCTTTGGTGTAGCCTCAATAGACGGAATGATGATAAGCTTTTCCTCACACCCAATAAATACCGAATTAGCAGAAAGCCAATCCATTCCCAAAACGACATCCACTTTCTTAAGCGGTAGACAAATAAGGTCAATCTGAAAAACTCTATCATTCACAGATAGCACACAATTTTCACACATCAAAGGCGTCTCAACCATTTCATCCATAGCGGTAGTGACCACCATAGGAGGAGACAAAGGAACGGACCGTAACCCAAGTCGCTTCATACATTGCATCGATACAAAAGAATGTGTAGCTCCGCAATCAAATAAAACAAAGCAAGGAAATCCGTTAACTAAGCACGTACCAGCAATCAATGAATTGTCACTCTTCTTCTTCCTTGCATCCAAGGTGTAAACCCTTCCTTGTGGTTGAATCCTATTCTGAGGACAATCTTTCTTCATATGACCCACCTTTTGACATTGGAAACACCTTACCCCTTCCAAACCACACCTTCCGAAATGATTCTTGCCACAAGTGCGACACACCGGAGGTGTACTCGCCCTTGTATCTTGCACCTGTTTCCCCTTGAAGGATTGTGGCCTAGGTCTAAATGATTGATTAGACCTTCCACGATCACCTTGAGTTACCCGACTTGCTGCACTTTCATCTCGAACCTTTTTCAAACTATGTTCTGCCACATAGCATTGTCTCAACACTTCAGCATAAGTAGTGAACTCTCTCTGAGACACACTATGAGATATTTCAGCTCTTAATCCAAACAGAACTGGTCTATTTTCCATTTTTCATCAGGAGCATACATAGCCTGCCTAGAATAAGCAGCCATGTCTTCAAACTTCTCAGCGTAACTGGCCACAGTCATGCTACCTTGTCTTAGCTGCTGGAATTCAAATTCCTTCTGAGTCCTTAATGAACTCGGAAAATATTTCTCCATGAAAACAACTTTGAACTGTTCCCAAACCTTAGGTACTTCTTGAACAGTCATCAAAGCCGAAGCGCTCTCCCACCATCTCATAGCGGGACCTTTTAGAGAATGAGAAGCAAACAACACCTTGTTCTCCTCACTACACTGGACTATCAAGAAAATCCTTTCCATACCTGAAATCCATTCGTGAGCCTTCACGGGATCTAATCCACCCTGAAATTCCGGAGGATTCATGCGGATAAAGTCCCGGAAATTCCCACCTACAGCTTCGGGAACCACTACTTGAGGATGCGGACCTCCATTCATTTGTTGCACCATCTGTTGCATGAATAGATTCTGTTGTTGTTGCATCTGTTGCATGAACTGATACAACGGAGCATTACCATCGCCAACCGGCGGAGTCGTCCCTTGAGGAGTGGTCCGGGGCCTACCACGAGGGTTTCTACGTCCATCAGCCATGTTCCTAAAGGTCATACAAATAGAATTAAGTTGATCAGGCTCAATGCCATAAATATAACGCTCAAGACCCATGGCGACACAACGTATATGAAACGGAAAGAAACACTTATACTATTTCATGGCTAGGTCGAGGATACGACCTGCTCTGATACCAACTGTAACACCTACATATAAAATCCATACATCAAAGCATAAATTATATATATGAATCCAAGTCTTTGGTACTGAAATACCATAAGTTCCTAGTTAACACATTATACACATAAATGCCTCTAATACAACACAAAACTCAGGCATCACATATACAAGATGTTCCAACATGATAAAAACTAAGAACTAGATCAACGCAATGATCTCAAAATAAAACGTCATAGCGGAAGCCATGCCATCTCAAAATCTGCGAACCGAAAGGAAATGTTAAACCACTTTATCCTTACCCGTCGCCGAACCTGCAGAACCTGTGATGTAAACAACAATAGTGGGGTGAGATACATCAAATCTCAGTGAGTTCCCTATCTTATGGGTTCTCTCGGATTATTTATGGTTCTAACAATCCTAACTCAAGTCCGGGGAAGGGAAGGACTCTTGAGTTCACACTTGGTAATTCTCACACTATATGGAACATGACATGAGTTCATTAACTCACCACATCATTAATCGATAACCGGTACCAAGGCATCTCCTCTTCCCGTCCGCTTCTACGTCTAGAAGGCGACCCGGGTCATAGATCCTTGTAGTTACTTGGTATACAATTGGATTCGGGATCACCGGCCTGTTAACCGTGAACCGTCACTTCTCATGGCCTGTTAACCATCACAAGTCTCGTACCCATGCACGGGCTTCCAATTGTACTACTCGTAGGGCATCAAACCTACCAAGTAAAAGCTGCCTGCACATCAGAGGAGCTCGAGACTCATGAAGGCCTTTCAAGGGCAATTCAAATAAAATGGTTACGATTACATGATAAATACCACACAAAACAAGGTATACGACAATTGCCTCGGCCATAAGGCCTCAAGGCCTTTCTTGTCCTTCAATCCATAACGTTAACCTCATGTTCCATACTAGTGTTTCCAACTTCTAAAGTTTCCTATAGTTCATAAGGGTTTTCCTCACTCTTACTATTTTCCTTTTTATCTTTCATGAATTTCCAATTACAACATATTCACAACATAAAAAGAATAGTTAAACACAATTTAAAACATAATTTACATAAATTATCAAATGATTTCCACTTCGAGTTTCCTCCGATTATTTAATCGGGCAATAAAATCGACAATCCTTATCATCATCATAAAGATCATTTCTCCAGCTTTCTATCGATATGCGGAACATCCAAAACGGACAACCGGATCAAAAGATATGGCGAAAACAAGTTAAGAAAACAACACAGCTCGCCCCAGGTTCGCTAGGCGAACGAGCTGGCGAGCCTTCGCCTTCGCCTTCACTAGGCGAGCAAGCTGGCGAGTAATTAAACAGAAAACTCCCAGACCCAAAACACCATAAGTTCGCTAGGCGAACGTCTGGCGAACCTTCGCCTTCACCTTCGCTAGGCGAATGTGCCAGCGAGCACCTAAGCAGTAAGTTCCCATATTCAAAACACATAAAGTTCGCTAGGCGAACATGCCAGCGAACCTTCGCTAGGCGAACCCTTGATTGCTGTTCGCTGGGACTCGCCCCAGGTTCGCTAGGCGAAGCAAGCGAAACAGAACCTCTCCCAGCTGCTGTTCTTCACTTCCAACTCACATTTTCCTCATCAAAAACATTACCCAACATCCCACAACAGTCAAGACATATTGCAAACATGATAACAAGCCTATAACAACATTTATAGCAAGATCAACCATAAATTTCCAAGTTTTTCATAATCTAACCTAAATCGAAAACTATCTAGAGTTCTCTAACAATGGTACTAACTAGAACCCACCTCAAAATAGAGCAAGATGAAGATGATTGAGAAGTTTGGATGAAGATTGGATGATGATCTTGATTGTTCTTGAGCTTTTCTTCCAATTTCCTCTTCTCCTCTTTTTCTCTCCTTCCTTTCCTTTCTTCTTCCTTTCTTTCTATCTTTTTCTTTTTGTTTGGAAAGTGAGAGGAAAAGAATTTACATAGTAAGCTTAGTATTAGAAATAATACTACCAAATGTCCAAAAAGTCTCTCAAGTCCAAATTAAATAAAAGTCTCCGAAACAATTAATATTTATTGGATCAATTCTAAGTACCTAAGTTACTCTAATTATTTTATCAGATAATTTCTCAAAGCAACCTGACTCAGTTAATCACAATGCCATATTATTCGGTGTAATAAAATACAGGGTATTACATACCCTCTTTGGACCACCATAGCTTCCAAATAATTGATCAAATGCAAAATTGTCCAGCACCAAAGTTGAAGGGGACATGGAAATGAACAAAAGTCGTGTTGAACTATTTTCCATTTGGAGTCTCTATCATTGAGAAATTTGACCAAGAACTTAGGTACAACATGCACACCAAGTGTTTGTGGAAATTATGGCGCATTGGCTAGTCATGACTTGTCATTTTGCCTTGATTTGCTCCAACTTTAATCCATCATATCTCTCTCAATTTTAATCCAATGGGGAAGTTCTTGGTATGGATTTGAAGCTTGGAATATGAACTTTTGATAGGCCTCCCTATCCTTTCCATTTGGTTCTTGGAGAATGGAGAAAGAAAGCTCTAAGGGTGACCTCTCACCTTGCCAAAACTTGCCATAAATAGAAACCCTAATTTCTATTTTTGGCAACTTTGCACATTTCTTGATTTTTGATGAATCATCCATTATTTCTTGATCAAACCCTCACCAATGATCATATTTGACATGAGGAACATGAATTTGACCTCAAAAAGTCAAGAGTTGACTTTTTCCTCTGCACAGTTGACTTTTCCCCAATTCTCTTGATTCTCAATCAATTGGTCAATTAAAACCCTTCCAAATCAAATTGATGGAAAATTATTCATCCTTAGACCCTTGAGGACATGTAGAGTACCATAGAATCAAGTCTTGCCCAAAAAATCAGAAATGAACTGATTTTGTGGCAAACCCTAATTTTGACCCCTCAGTCTAGAAGAAACCAGCACATCCTCCAAATCCAAATTCCTCTGAGTATGATGTATATCCTCTCCAACAAAGATGAGATATGCCATTTGGAAATGATAAAAGCTCAAAGATCTCACCCATTGGGGCCTTATGCTTCAGAATTCCAAAACCCTAGCTTGCACTGGTTAGGAGAATATGACTCCCCTCAATCTTCTATTGAATTCTCATCTTGTGATACCTTGAAGGCTCAAATGAGATGAATTGAAATATGAAAAGCCCTTGTGACTTGTTTGGAAAAACTTTTCTCTTGTCCTTTGACTTTGAACTGTTTATGTCTTAAGACACCTGATCCCATGCCCTGCAACCAATGATGTATATGATTTAGCATGACCTATTATGAAATGCAAATAAGTGAAACATAAGGCAATTATTGAGAAAAGTAAGAGGGCAAATTTTGGGGTATTACAGCTTCCCCTATTCAATCCACTGTGGACTTGAAGGGATGAGAGCAACGACTGTCAGATATTCAAGGTACATAGGGATTGAATACAAAAATAACCAGAAAATTTGCACTCTGTGGGTAAAAAGAATGGATATACGAAAAACACAGCAGTTGCGGTGATGGATGTTGGTGGAAAAGAGTTGGGAACGAATGAAGTTCAAAGGTCGCCTGTCGAGAACGGCTAAGGTCTAAAGATTATAGTACGCCTGTCTGGAACGGCTAAAGTTGTGCCTGTCGGGAACGGCTGTAGTTGCGCCCGTCGAGAACGGCTGGAGTTTAAAACTTATGGTATGCCTGTCGGGAACGGCTGAAATATGCCTGTCGGGAACGGCTAAGTTTTGCCTGTCGGGAACGGCTAAAGTTGAAAACCTATGGCTTACCTGTCGGGAACGGTAAATGGGCCTGTCGGGAACGACTAGGTTTAAAACTCAAAAGGGTCGCCTGTCGGGAACGGCTAAAGTTGAAAACTTGTTGCTTACCTGTCGGGAACAGTAAATGGGCCAGTCGGGAACGACTAGGTTTAAAACTCAAAAGGTTCGCCTGTCGGGAATGGCTAAAGTTGAAAACCTATGGCTTACCTGTCGGGAACGGTAAATGGTCTAGTCGGGAACGGCTAGGTTTAAAACTCAAAAGGGTCGCCTGTCGGGAACGGCTAAAGTTGAAAACCTATGGCTTACCTATCGGGAACGGTAAATGGGCCAGTCGGGAACGACTAGGTTTAAAACTCAAAAGGGTCGCCTGTCGGGAACGGCTAAAGTTGAAAACCTATGGCTTACCTGCCGGGAATGGTAAATGGGCCTGTCGGGAACGGCTAGGTTTAAAACTCAAAAGGGTCGCCTGTCGGGAATGGCTAAAGTTGAAAACCTACGGCTTACCTGTCGGGAATGGTAAATGGGCCTGTCGGGAACGGCTAGGTTTAAAACTCAAAAGGGTCTCCTGTCGGGAACGGCTAAAGGAAACCTATCGGGAATGGTTCCTGAAATATACGGTTAAAATGTAAGATAAAAAAGGATCTACAAACCGAAAAAAGGGACTCTGGTGAGGAGGAAAGAGGTGAAACACTGGTACAGCTTGAAATGTCCGTTGGGGACTGAAGGAGGCATTCTTTTGCTTTGTCGATGTGATAGAAGGGAAACAATTTTGGGCTCTCGCACGAGGTACCAAAACTGGCTTATGCTTCGCATGCATATGTTTGATTTTTTCCATGGCGTAATGCTCCATCTCAAATGGAAATGCTACGCGTTTTTGAGGATGCAATGATTACTATATGCAAAATGCAAAGAGGCTCCTCAACAAAATAAATGCTGAGGAAAATGAAGTCAACTCCGATGGGGATAGAGATAGCAATTGCTAAGGAAATAACCACCAATATGATCTTTTGACACTCTGTGGAAAAACACCAACTCAGTTGGGGAGTAATATTGACACAATTTGGTCTTTGGACTACCAAGCTTGCTGAGATTACTGTACGAAATGATGACCTTGCTGGGGACGCGTCATCTAAATCAATCTGTTGAGGTTGCTGTAAGGAACGATGACCTTGCTGGGGAGGTATCATATGAATTAACCTGCTTGGGGAAGAACTATAACCGTAGAACTCCATTGGGGAAATGACAACTTTCTGACCTGGCTGCTAGGGAGTTGAGATCAAACGAACTCTTGCTGAGGAAGGAAATATCTGCTGAGGGAATGAGATCAACCATGTTACTGCTGGGGAACGATAACCTTAAGGAAGAAAGTTCCTGTTGAGGTAACTACTTCTACTTGGGGAAGACTTATCATTTGAGTTCTGCTGGAAAAGACACTGAAGACATCACATGATATTGACGGGCCAACCAGTGAACATTACCACCTGCAAACAAAAGGGTGTACACATATGCCCCAGAGTATTACTGGGTTTTGAATTCATCGCACAATAACACCTAACATTAAAAGCAATTTTAATGGTTTTCTTTTGCACGTATGTCATTGTAAAACCTCAATGTTTTCAAATGCAATATTTTATCAAAAACTTGGCCATTGTTTGCAATCATAACAAACTGTAAAAGAAAACACAAGAAATGGATATTTTGAATAAAGAAAATTTTGTTGATTGAAAAGCCCGGAGATAGGCGTTTACATCAGGAGGCAATTCCTGAAAAGAGGTAATTGATTAAAAGAGAAAAAAAAACAATCCTAATGGCAATGTGGGAAACGGAAATCCATTAAGTTTCAATCCTGCTATGACTCATATGTCTTCAAGACTCTCCAAGTGCTTCGCTTTCCGAGGGGGATGATTGGACCGATTCCTATCCTTCGGAATGCCCCTTGTTGAAACGAGACGGGATACAGGTTACTCAGATCGCAGCCTTTCGCTAAATCCCTATTTTTCCTGGATCGCCCTTTTGCGGGTTTTCAATCCACCGGGATACCCATTTTTGCCTAAGTTGCCCTTTTGGGTTTTCAACTTACCGGGTGTACTCGTTTTTTTTATTTTATCCCTAATTTTTGCCCGAACCCTTTTTCTTTTTTTTTCTCTCTTTTTTTTTGTTCGTCGGGATGCCCTTTTTTTCCTGGACTCTCTTTTTACTGTCCAGCGGGTCCATTTATGCGAAGTATTTTTTGACTGCGTCTGAGTTCACAGGCGACGGAAAATCCTCACCATCCATAGTTGTAAGCATCAAAGCTCCGCCCGAGAAAACTTTCTTGACTACATATGGACCTTCATAATTCGGAGTCCATTTGCCCCTGTGATCTGTATTAGGAGGAAGAATCCTTTTCAACACCAAGTCACCCGTCTGGTAATTTCGAGGACGCACTTTCTGATCAAATGCCCGTTTCATCCGTCTCTGATACAGTTGCCCATGGCATACTGTTGCCAATATCCTCTCTTCTATGAGACTCAACTCGTTGAACCTCGTTCGAACCCATTTAGCCTCATCAAGCTTGACATCCATCATGACCCTCAGAGAAGGAATCTCAACTTCAACCGGCAAGACCGCTTCCATACCATACACAAGAGAAAAAGGGGTTGCTCCAGTAGACGTACATACTGATGTACGGTACCCATGCAAAGCGAAAGGCAACATCTCATGCCAATCCTTGTACGTCACGACCATCTTTTGCACAATCTTCTTGATATTTTTATTGGCTGCCTCGACAGCACCATTCATCTTTGGGCGGTACGGAGAAGAATTGTGATGTTCAATCTTGAAGCTCTGGCACAGCTCTTACATCATTTTATTATTAAGATTAGAACCATTATCAGTGATGATTCTTTCGGGCACCCCGTATCGACAAATAATCTCTTTCTTGATAAACCGGGCAACCACCTGTTTGGTGACATTTGCAAACGAAGCAACTTCCACCTACTTGGTGAAGTAATCAATGGCCACCAGGATAAAAAGATGTCCATTAGAGGCGGTGGGCTCAATTTTCCCAATCATATCAATACCCCACATGGAAAAGGGTCAAGGGGAACTCATCACGTTTAAAGGATTTGGTGGCACATGCACTTTATCAGCATAAATCTGGAACTTGTGGCATTTTCGAGCATATTTGAAACAATCAGCTTCCATGGTCATCCAGTAATAACCAGCTTGCAACAATTTATTTGCCATGGCATGTCCACCAGCATGGGTACCGAAGGAACCTTCGTGCACTTCTTGCATTAACATGTCTGCTTCGTGTCTATCCACGCATCTGAGCAAGACTATGTCAAAATTTCTTTTGTATAATACGCCATCTTCATTCAAGAAGAAACTGCCCGCTAACCTTCTCAAAGTCTTCTTGTCATTATTAGATGTCCCAGCCGGATACTCTTGACTCTTCAAGAAATGCTTGATATCATGATACCAAGGTTTATCATCGGTCGTTGTATCGGCTGCAAACACATGAGCAGGTCTATCAAGCCGCATCACATCAATTTTGGGTATATGATTCCACCAATTCACTTGAATCATAAAAGATAACGTGGCTAAAGCGTCTGCCATCCGATTCTCATCACGAGGTACATGATACAACTTTATTGTTTTGAAGAAAGTTAACAGTCTTCTCGTATAATCTCTGTAATGGATCAAGTTGGGTTGATGGGTGTGCCAATCTCCGTTGACCTGATTGATCACTAGAGCAGAATCCCCAAATACATCAAGAGTCTTGATCCTTAAATCAATGGCTTCTTCAATACCCATAATGCAAGCTTCATATTCGGCTTCATTGTTGGTGATATCAAAAGTCAGTCTGGCAGTGAAAGGTATATGGGAACCTTTCGGAGTTATAAGAACTGCCCCAACGCCACTACCATTCACATTAACAGCCCCATCAAACATCAATTTCCACTTGTCATCAGGATTTGGTCCTTCATCAACTGGTGGCTCGTCACAATCTTTCATTTTCAAGTACATGATGTCTTCATCAGGGAGCTCAAACTTCATTGGCTGATAATCATCAATTGGTTGCTCAGCGAGATAGTCAGACAGAATACTACCCTTTATGGCTTTTTGGGATGTATATTATATGTCATACTCTGTCAACACCATCTGCCAACGGGCAACCCTTCCGGTGAGAGCTGGCTTTTCAAAAATGTACTTGACTGGATCCATCTTTGATATCAGTAGAGCTGTGTGAGTCAGCATATATTGTCTCAAATGCTTAGCAGCCCATGCAAGTGTACAACATGTCTTTTCAAGCATTGAGTATCTAGACTCGCAATCTGTGAATTTCTTGCTCAGGTAGTATATGGCATGTTCTTTCCTACCTGTCTCGTCTTGTAGACCGAGAACACAACCCATCGAATTTTCCCGTATAGACAGATACATTATCAGTGGTCTCCCTGGAACCGGAGGCATAAGAATCGGAAGTTTCTGCAAATACTCTTTTATTTTGTCAAATGCCCTCTGGAAATCATCATTCCAACGAATTGATTGATCTTTTCTCAACAATTTGAATATTGGCTCGCAAGTGGCTGTAAGATGAGAGATGAATCTAGCAATGTAGTTCAATCTCCCTAAGAAACCGCGAACTTGATTTTCTGTTCTTGGCTCGGGCATATCTTGTATTGCTTTTACTTTTGCTGGATCAACCTCGATTCCCCTTTCATTGACAATAAAGCCCAATAGCTTACCAGATATCACCCCGAAAGTACACTTATTCGGGTTCAGCCTCAGTCTGAATTGTCTCAATCGTTCAAAAAGCTTTTTCAGATTCACCAAGTGCTCTTCCTCAGTCTGAGACTTAGCAATCATATCATCAACATAAACCTCAATCTCTTTATGAATCATGTCATGAAAGAGTGTCACCATAGCACGCTGATAAGTTGCCCCTGCGTTTTTCAAACCAAAAGGCATCACTTTATAGCAGAACGTGCCCCATGGGGTAATAAACGTTGTTTTCTCCATGTCTTCCGGTGCCATTTTTATCTGATTATAACCGGAAAAGCCATCCATGAATGAAAATACCGAGAATTGAGCTGTATTATCTACTAACACATCAATGTGAGGTAATGGAAAATCATTTTTCGGACTTGCTCAATTTAAATCACGGTAGTCAACACACATCCGGAGTTTACCATCTTTCTTAGGTACCAGGACAATATTCGCAACCCATGGTGGATAGCTGGTGACGGCCAAGAAACCTGTATCCAACTATTTCTGCACCTCCTCTTTGATCTTAATGGCCATTTTTGGTTTAGTTCTTCTGAGCTTCTGTTTAACGGGGGAGCAACCTTCTTTGAGAGGCAACCTATGCACAACAATATATGTATCCAACCCCGGCATATCTTGATAAGACCAGGCAAAGATATCGAAGTATTCGTGCAACATCTCAATCAGCTCCTTCTTCACATTCTCTGCTAGGCTTGCCCCTATTTTGACCTCCTTCTTCACATCCTCGGTGCCAAGGTTGATGACTTCTAGTGACTCTTGATGAGGCTAAATAGCGTTTTCCTCATGTTTCAATAATCTGTCCAATTCTTCGGGAAGTTCATAATCTTCCTCATCCCCCTCTTTAGCTTGGTAAATTGGATTATCAAAGTCATATCGAGCCATAGCAGAACCGTTATCAACAGAATCCGGAGGATTGTTTCTGCATGAATGATGATTCATGCTTTATTCAGAAAAAGCTTTTTGAAAAGAAAGAAAACAAACTATGGAGAAAACATTGCCATTTTTATTTAAAATGAAAAGTGCAAAATGAAAGACAGGGAACACAATTTTTGAATACAAAAAAACGTCCTTTTATTGATGATAAACTTGCATATGAAACAAATGTGGCCCTACAATGAAATCACTAGGCCTTGGGCAGAGCCTAGGATTTTACATGCAACATGAAAAAACAAAGAAAATTACTCTTTCTGCAAGGTGACTTGAATGAGGTCTTCAGAGAACCAGTGTTCAGCTTCTACCCTGGGACACATGGGCGCACCCAATTGTCCATGTCGTAATTTTTGTCCCCCTCATCTTCAGTTGTAGCAAATACTTGACCAGGGTTGATGATCCCCTCACTAGAAAAAATGACAGGTCCCTGACGCTTTTGGCCTTCTGGTTGCGAAGCTTGAGTTGGCTGGTAACCAATCCCACACTTGTCTTCCTTAAAAGGTAACTCAATCAACTGGCCCCAACCTTCAGCATGGCCTGACTGTACTACTTCGAGAGCCTGTTTGTAAGAAACTATAGAAGTCCCTGCTCTTGTTTCACTGGAAGGAGGGTCATTTTCAATACTCACTACTTCGAATGCTTGACAAAGAGTTTCATGGATCTCGCCGTCCATCTCCACATATTTGAATGATGACAAATGACTGACAAATATATCCTCCTCTCCACATACCGTGACAACCTGACCATCCATGACAAACTTTATCTTCTAGTGGAGTGTTGACGAAACGGCCCCTGCAGCATGTATCCACGGGCGCCCTAGCAAGCAACTATAAGCTGGCTGGATTTCTAGCACATAGAAAACCGCATTAAACGCTCGGGGTCCAATCTTCACATGCAACTCTACCTCCCCAAAAATCGATCTTTTAGAGCCGTCGAAAGCGTGCACAACTAAATCACATGGTCGGAGTACAACCCCCTCAACATCCAACTTTGCCAAAGCCTTCATTGGCAGCACATTCAGGGACGAGCTAGTATCTACAAACACATGGGACAAGACTGCCCCTTTGCACTCCATGGAGATGTGGAGAGCTTTATTATGATTTCTTCCCTCCGGCGTTAGATCAAAATCAGTGAACCCCAACCCATTGCTGGCGTTGACATGGGCAATAACACCCTCGAGCTGGTTCACCAATATCTCCTGTGGGACGTACGCCATATTTAAAATCTTCAGCAGGGCGTTGCGATGTGCCTTGGAACATAACAGTAATGACAAGATAGAGATCTTGAAGGGAGTTTGATGTAGGTGATCCACTATTTTGTAATCTCTCTTTCAGATAATCCTCATAAACTCTTCAACGAATTTTTCAAAGGAATTACCAGGCTCTGCCCTCGGCACGTGCTCTTCACTTACTACCTGCTTGCCTTTAGCTTTCGCTGAAGTTTCAGCATCATCATTTCGGAGCGTCTGTGGAGCAAAGAGCCTTCCGCTACGGGTAAAACCACCCATTCCTCCTACATTCCCCACACTTGAACCAGTTTCCTTGGGAACCTCCACTTCCTGTTTTTGCCCTTGATAATAAACATCAGCCTCGTAATGCCATGGGATCGCTTTTGTACTTTCATATGGTATGGGACCCGGAACAGTTATAGTCACAGGGGCTAACTGCTCAGGCACAGGGACCTGTACTGGCGTATGCACGGGAATCTCTGCCGGAGTAAAGTAAATGGTAATTGTCAAGACCGTATCATCCTTCTTTTGCATTTGATTAAACTGTAAACAACCCTCGTCTATCAACTTCTGAAGGCCCTTCCTCAATCCATCACAACCATTAGTCGCAATCAAACATTCTGAACAATTTGCCAGACCATCGGGGAACACACCCCTTTTTAGCAAACGCTTTTTCACGATCTCCAAAGATGTTCTGACTTTGTTGACATCTGACATCGGATTCAAGCCTCTGTCCTCTTTTATTGCATTGACCTTTGGTCCGCCATGCGGGGGCATGGGGTTTTGAATCACATTGGGATTAGGAGTGAAGTTGATAGCTTTCGAATCAACCAGGTCCTGAACTACGTGCTTAAAAGCTTTACAGTTCTCTATATGGTGGCCGGGCGCACCTGAATGAAATTCACACTTCGCATTTGCATCATAACCAATAGGTAGCCTGCCTGTTGGTGGTGCCAGCGTTCTCAACTGTACCAACTTTAAGCGGAGCAAATTCTGCAACATCTGGGCATATGTCATAGGTAAAGTGTCAAAGTGGCGATCACTCAATCTCTGCCTCGGTTGGTATTGTCTTTGAGATTTTGACTGAGATTCGGCAGTCGGAACCGGAATAGTTACAACTGTTGCTTGACGGTATGAGCCCTGACGTCCTTTACCTTCGTCCCCATGTCCATAGGCCGTACTTGTTTCACCTTCACGTTTTTCCGAGCCATTCCCAAAAAACCTTTTTGCATTGGAAGAGCTTGCCCTGCTTCCATCTTGAATTTTCCCTAATTTCAACAGATTTTCAGTTCTCTCTCCTGCTATCACAATGTCAGAGAATCCAGTGGATGGACATCCAGCCAAGCGATCCAGATATGGGCCCCGTAAAGTATTCAGGAACATATCAGCCATTTCCCTTTCCATCATCGGGGGTTGTACTCGAGCTGCTAGCTCACGCCACCTTTGGGCGTATTGTTTGAAGCCTTCCTTCGGATCCTGTGTCATATTCTGCAATTGGGTATGATTAGGGGCCATGTCAATATTATACTGATACTATTTCATGAAAGCATCGCCCAAATCCCTCCAGTTCCTGATATAAGCTCTTTCCAGCTTCATGTACCATTCCAAAGAAGCTCCTGACAGGCTATCCTGAAAGAAGTACATCCACAGCTTTTCATCGTCAGAATATGCTGAAATCTTCCTGAAATACGCCTGAATGTGAGTCTTAGGACATGTACTGCCATTATACTTGTCAAAGTTTGGGGGCTTAAACTTTGGAGGGATCCTCACCCCTTGCACCTGCCCCATGTCAGCAACATTAATTCCCATAGAGTTTTGACATTCTATAGCTCTTACCTTCTCAGCCAATTCTTCATACCTTCTGTCATTACCATCATTATGAACCCCCATGTCAGCATTCAGTACAGAGAACTGATCATCTTGATGGTCCTCCACATGTTGATGATTGATATGGCCAACGCCACCAGGAACTCCTCCAGGAGGATCAACTGCCGCTCCGACAGGAGGATTAACTGCCGTTCTGACAGGAGGATTAACATTGGGGATTTCCACTTCCAACCTTTGAACTGTAGTTCTCAAATCTTGCTTCCCCTGGACTATGCCCTGCATAAGGTTCATGAACTGCTCCATACGGGTCCTCATTTCAGCTAGTTCTGCCTGCACCTGTTCCATAATTCTGGCTTGATTTTGTCGAGTTGCGTAATGATAAATGTTGAGATCAGCTATTCTGTCTGTAACCAAATAAAGGTTAGAAACTCCCTAGGACGAGTACCTGTCATGCAAAATGATATGTTATGAAATGTATGCATATGCCATGTTTAACTACTTCCAGGGCATTTCACATCCTAATTCCAGTCTTAATCACAAGAAGCTGAGAAATATACAGATATTATTAAGAGAAACTCCTTGAGAAGAAGCGTGATGTGATAAAGTGTTGTGATAATGTGCCGGTGATCATAACACTGCTAAGGAACCAATTCTGAGTAAACCAATCATTTGAATTAACAGAGAGCCAAAAAGTGCTGAAGCATTCTACCACGAGTTTGCAAACTGGAAATACATCAAGAAAAGTGGCTCCATCAACAAGCCTGATGGTAACCACATTACATCAACAAAACTATATTAGGAAAATGAAGAGAGAACTATCAATCATTCAGCTCCAAATCTTTCAACTGCTCGCTAGAATGCCTGATTTCTTCAAAGAGTATTCTGGTGTGCTGATGGCTTGGTTTTTCAATTATTTCCCTGATCAAAACATCCCTCTTTTTCAGAGATTCGGCTAATGAATCCATGTGCATTAGAAGAGCTTCGTCATCACTCACCGGCTTAGGCTTTTTTACACTAACCCGCCTCTTGAGTTCCCCTACTTCTGCCACAGCATCTTCGAGTTCCTTCTTGGAAGCTTTCAACTCATCTTTAACCTTCTCCAACTGCTCTTGGCTTTTACAGGAGTCTTCGCGATGCTTTCTTCGTTGTGCATGCGCTCTCTGAAGTTCATCGTCTCTGGATTTTAACTACTCTTGTAGCTCTGCATTCTCAATTCTAACTTCGTCCCATGCTTGTTGAAGTTGAGTGAGCTTGGCTTTTGTTTCGGCTAAAGATTATTTAGTCTGTCTGCAAGTTTGAGTAGAAGTTTCAACAGCCATATTAACTTTTAGGTAATGCCGGGCTCTATCGGCAAAATCTTTTTCTCTTGCTGCTAAGACCTTTTCGGCGTCTTGGGCTTTCTATTCCAATTCCTTGTTGGCATGTAGAGTGTCTTGAAGACGGCTGCTCAGATCAGAATTCTCTCCTCGAAGCTTTTTCACCAAGGCTTGCAATTTGTTGAATTCTTCCATGGAGGCAGTATTTCCTTCCTTCTCACTTTCAGGATACAACGGAAGTGCTCTATCAAAAGGCAAGTGAAAATCTTCAACCTTCTTTTTCACCCAATCTTCATATGCTGAATAAGCCCGATTGTTGGGTTTGCCTAGAGCGGCCTTTCCTTTGTTTAGTACATTAGCCCAGGCCCCAAAAGCTTTTTGTGTCATTTCCCAACCATCGGATGCATGGAAATACAATGACTCTTCTACATCCCTCTTAATGGGCGGACCTATCAGAGCGTACCCAAATTGCCTAATGGCCAAAGAAGGATTATAGTTTATTCCTCCCTTTCTTCCTACCAATGGAACATTGGGGAATTCACCACAACTATGGATAATGCTCTTGCCAAGTAGCCCATGGTATATCCATACGATGTTTTTGGTAACCAGTCCCATTAAACGCTGACTCCATTCTAGAGAACCTTCGGAATCCACGAAAGCGCCTGACTGCGGTAAGTGATTTGCGAACCATTTATAAAACAAAGGTGCACAGCAATGAACCACCCCTCCTCTTTTCTTTTCATTTCTATTGTATAAGGCATAATGAAGATCTCCCAACAATGTTGGCACTATATTTTTCATCATGAATATCCTAATGGCATCCTCATCAATAAAGTCGAGCTCGTTGGGGAACAATACAATACCATATACGCAAAGGCCCAACAATGCATTGAAAATGACCCATTTCTTGTCTTTCGCTTCCTCCTGAGCTTTCTTTATCAGATACCCCGGCTTATAACCACAGAGCTTTCCTTTGTTCGAGATATTGGCCTCTAACTCTGACTTGCTCAAATAAAGAGCACCAACCATTTTCCCAAAGTCCATATCGCCCTTAGACCCAAAGAATGGAGGCTCCTCCTTGATAGCACTCCCCAGCATGTTAGAATACTCCTCTAAGGTAGGTACCAATAGATAATCTGGAAATACAAAGCATATCAGAGGAGGGTCGTAGAACTGCATCAAAGTATGAAGACCCCGGTACTCGTAATCACTGACATTGTGAACAAAAGATAAAATCCACCCATATTTTTCTTTGAAAGCCTCCAACACCTCAGGGCTTGCCATTCCTTTCAGGACAGTAATAGGGCCTAGAGTAGGCGTGAGGAATTTGTAACTAATGATGTTCTTCTTCCCTTTAGTATTCATCCTTGTGAGAACCCGGTGACTGGAATCAAGAGTAGAATATGAACCTGGAAATGAGTAAACATGTATGTTAGGATATGTAAATGCAATGCAAAAGATATGGTATCAAAGTGTCGCGTGTTTGTGCTGGATTGTAAACAGTGTCAGTGTAGATCTGAGAATATTATAGAACCGTGGACAAGAACCATCTGAATACAATAGGATGAATCCTCTTTTTGTGTAATAACACCAGAAAACCGGGTATGTGGGAGATTGTGGTTACCTGCAAACCTGTAAACAACCCGCCCCTCTCACATGTGGGTACTAGAAAGGCGAGGATCCTCAATATCACGGGCTCTCAGGTCGAGAAATGATGATACGTTCACCATTTCTGGTTTGGCATCATCATCAAACGGGGAGGCCTCAACTGATTCCCCTAAAAAAGGATATCCTATAGCAAGTTCCCAGCATTGGGTCCTCAAATCAAGAATGCATAATGGGTTTTCCATTTCTGGTCTGCCATTATCACATCTCGGGGGGAGTGCCGCAACTGAGTCCTCGGGAATAGTCACCAGAGTCGACGGTTCCTCGAGAGAATAACTACTGGCCTGTATAAACATACAGTAGCAGATAGCTCCTGATAGAACCTCGTTTGGCTATGGGTCTCGTGAACAACAATACATAGTCACCACCACGCAAGTGTCACGACTATCCACTCTAATACCTATGGGTATGCTCAAGCCTGGGTAATGGGTTTATCTCTCAGAACACCCTGCCCACCAAACAGAAAAATCCAACACAGTCCAGCACAGTATAATATATGACAATAGTAAATGAGAAGCATGTAAATGCAATGAAATAGTAAACATGCAACAATGCCATAAATAAAGCGAGTAAAGCAAACAGATAAAACACCCTATAATCGAAAACAAACAAGCGCTAGGATTGACTCGCTTAGGAAACCAGTCCCCAGCAGAGTCGCCAGCTGTCGCTCCCGGGATTTTCACCCAGGTACAAACGTGAAAGTGGCACGGAAACAGAGTCGCCAGCAATGTGTATTTATCCCAAGAGAGGGAAAGGAAACACTGCGTAAACCTGAGGGAAGGAAAAGAACATGGTCTCGCGACCAAGAGAAACGAGTAAGGGAGTCGGTTACGCGAAGGGAAGGTATTAGCAACCCCTCGCATCCATCTTACTCGATGGGATCCACGCTTGCTGTCTCGATTAAAGGGTGTCGTCATCTGGAGCTCCACTGCTACTGGAAACTGGAAACAAAAGGTGAGATGGAGAAACAGGGGAAAAAGAGAAAAAGGACACAAAGGACTCGCAAGGATCGTCGCAATCCTATGCCTACGTATCTTCATTAACCAATGAAGAATCATAGTAAACGTAGTTCGGACTACGGATTGGGGAAGGGTGAAAGGATTATGCTCGGAGAGATCTCGCATGATCTCCTGCCTACGTATCCCGCTCGCACGCGAGAATCAGAGCGACGTAGTTCCCCTCACTAGGGATGGATTCACTTTGTTTGTGTTTCTTAACGGAAGACGCCAAAGTTCGCGTTCCAGCAGTTAGGTGTCGCAGCTCGTTGTACGGAGTCTTAGGCATTTACCTGTTTGCGGTAGAACAGACGTGACGAATCCTTTACGAATGGAATGAGGAAGGTGAGAGGAGAACTGTTTGTTTTTTTGTCTTTTAAGAAGAAGTGTTTTGGTTATTTTGTGTTTATAACAAGTATTGCACTAAACTCTATGACATAGGAACGAATGCGTCGCATGGTCGTCCTAACAGGACGTATGCTAAACACTCTAGAAAGGCGAAGGGAACCCCTTCTCCTTCCATTTCCCATATGCAAGGCTCATGTGCAATACATGGTAATCCTTTATTAGATGTATTGCCTTTTTGTTTTGAGATGAGAAAGAGACTCAAAGGCGTAAGAAAGGAAAAAATCTAAGTGGGGGACTAGTTATCCTAAAGTTATCATGCATGGAGATCCTATGGTTATATGAGGTAATAGGGACCACTAAGCCTAAAAGAAGAGAGGGATAGCACTATCTAATGCTTATCCTACCTCACCTTAATCAAAAATTAAGGATGGGTTAGGATCCCTAAGGGATGTGAGAAAGTTCTACACAAACAAGCATTATATCAAGCTATTCACAGAAGAGAATGATAAGTAAAAGAGATGAGAGATGAAAGAAAAGATGAGTATGGATTAACATCCACATAATCAAGTGACTTACCTCTGCCCCTACACAAAAAGTTACTATATAATCACCCACAAGTAATGAATTCAAGTGGAAGAAGCTAAACAAACACAACTATTTGCTTTAAGAAGACAAATGAAGAAGAAAGTAAAATTCAAACCAAAAGAGGAAGGTCCTAATGGTTGAGGGACAATCAAAGTCAGTATGTACATGCCAAGGTACCATACTCATGTAAACATGTCATATGAAAACAAACAATAGCAAACTATGTTGAAACAAATCCCACAAATGCAAGCAAAACAACAACAATGTAATATGAATGTAAATGAATCATGGATATGGATGGATGTACCTATAAACATCAAGGTCATAATTAAATGACATTTAACAATGCATATAAATGTCATTGAATGACCATACAAGTCATGGATGTAAGCATTAAAAGAAATAGAGCAAAGAGAAATGAACAAACAACCATTAAAAATTCAACAATAATGCATACTTGTGAGGTAAGTAATAGATGAAGATGTAAGATGAAAAAATCATGTAATAGGAATTCAAGTCAGTGGCTTATGACATTTAAGATGACATTTGGAGGTCAAAAATGGAAGCATAAAGTCTACACAAGTCTCACATCGACGCATATTGAAGAAGGAGAACAAACTAGTTCATACAAGTTCAAACTATGCACACACTAGCTAAAACAAACCAAAAGAAGTCATGTAAGTGAAATGGATCATGCATGAGCATCCAAATCAGTAGCATATCACACTTTAAATGAATTTGAAATCAAAATGGAAGATCTATAATGTTCATACACAACTCATGTCCTTACTTGTTAAAAGTTAAGGGCAAAACACAACCAAAAATTGTCAAGTATAGATGACATGTGAAATGAATGAAGATAGATGAAGTTAGAATAAGTCGAGAGCATATTAAACATATCAAGGTCAGAGGCTATTGACCTCTAATAGATCTCATACAAAACCTAAAAAAAATGGAAGACATACCTCATATGAGGTACAAACAAAATTAACAAACAATTATCCAATTTGGAGATGACATACCAAAGTAAGAATGCATGAAACAAATGGGCATTTTTACGAGTCAATTGAGTATTTACAAGTATATGCACATATTATGGGTCATATGAGATCATGTGTAATGGAATGAAGCAACAAGCAAAAGCACATTACACAAACAATGGAAACTAGCACAAGTTGAACCAATGAAGATAATTTGAGGTCATGTGAATTCAATTAAGTGAAATGAGGTTATGAATCACACATGGATGACTAGAGATGATCTAAAATAGAAAGTAAGTCAAGTTTTCATGGATGTACAAGATCATGTAAGTATTGAGCAAACAAGTGATCAAAGAGAAGCATATAAGGATGCACAGGACCACACAATATTCCAAGTTAAACCAATGTACCCAAGCCATGTAAAAGTGGACTTTGAATGACCTATAATAGGATGAAAGTGACCTATAATTTTGACATAACATGTATAAAAAAATCCCAAGATTGGTCGAAAAGGAATTGTATACAATACACATCAATACCTAAGCACATGTTCTCTAATATTCACACAAGTAAACATGCTTTCATACAATCCCACAAGTCATGATAAGATGGTGAGAAAATTGAGAAAAGGCAATCAAGTTGAGGTACAATCAATGTGTAAACAAGCTGCAAAAGTATGGCTCAACCATCATTAAGAATAATGCTCAAAGGTGGCTCACAATGTCATACAAGTCATGCAAACAATTATCTCAAAGATCCTACTCAAAAGTCAATCAAGAAAATGACCTAAAAATCTATAAAAAAATGCACACCAAGCCTCATCATATCATTAATGCATACACCAATCATTAGGCAAAAAATCAGTGCACAACTATGTCAAAAAAAATTCCACAATGTAGCATAGGTCATGGTTTAGTGCACATACAAAAGAAAATAAAATAATATTCATGAAAATGTGCCAAATCATGATGAAATTAGAAAATAACATGTTCAAAAATTATTAAAATGTATTTAGATGCTTCATGAATTTATATAGAATTTTCTGATGCTCAAATGTAATTTTAAAAAATAAAAATGGAACAACTATGCAAAAGAAAATACAAATAAAATGAAATGGGTCAGGGGGGTGCTACAATAGCAAAAAGACAATTAAAAACATGGATTGGGCTCAAGGCGTGGTGTGTGAATAGTAAAAGGTACAAAGCCCAAAGACGCGTGTAAAGACAAGTGCATAGCATGGATATCAGTCAAACATTGACTCAGTCACAACCACTGGATCAATCAAGCATGATATGATCAAACCTAATCAGACAATCAGACGGATCAAGATGCACGCACATGATAAGGTATTGTACAACATACACACATGACCAGTCAGTCACAAAAAAGAGGCACGTGAGAGAGAGTGTCTTTCATTAATTCGCTGGCACGATCTGGTTCATTGGATCAAAAAGATCAAACAGTCATGATTTAATCTGAGATTAAAACCCTAGGGTTTAACATGTGAAGAACACCACCGGCCGGAGAAGTCTCCGGTCATCTTCTCCGGCCACTCACCACCGTGGTTCAAGTAGTAGGTCACCGGAAATGGACAAATCGCATATCAAAATGATCCTCTCCTCGTGTAGATCACAAATCCACCAATGAAATTCACAGAAAGCTCACACAAAATGCAAATCGAAGAAAAACAAATTGCCCTAAATATTGAATCTATGCTCTTATGGAGTCTATCAACTAGCCGGATGATTACATCGCTCCTACTGAGCTCAAGACAAACAACAACAAGCCAAAATTAAAGCAAGATAAGAGCAAAAGTTTGAGATGAAAACCTATCCTACTGATGAACTCTTTCAACACAAGAAAACCAGAGGAGTATGCTATTGCTCCTTGAACTTGATTTTGGCCAAATAAAGGCTATGAACTGCTTCAAATCAGTGAAGCTTGATGTGAAGAACTTGGAGAGGAAAATAAACTTGATGCTCCAATGCTGCTAGATCCAAGAGCTCATGATGATGATGATGAATCTTGCAGAAGAATGAACTAGCTTGCAGAGAAGATGAACACGAAAGAGAGTGGTGCCAAAGCTCAGAGAGAGAATGTGAAGTTTCAGAGAAAGATCAAGTGTAGAATGATGAAGTTAGTTGAAAAACAGTTAGAGAAAGGTTTATATATGGTGAGTTAAATGTTAACCTCTGTGGTTAACAGTTAGATGCAAGGTTAGGTTAATTGAGAGGAATTGAGTGAATTTAAAAATGAATTTGAGAATGAGAGTGAGATGTGGCACGGGTTTTTCTTATGTGTGGAGGGAGTATGCTATCCTATGGTGGATTGTGATGGAGGGTCGTGATGTATTCATGGTACCCTGGAGATGCTTCTCCTACAAGCTTCCTTTTTCTTTTTGTTTGAACAATTAAGGAAAAGAAATTTCATAAGCATGCATGTGGACAAGAGTTGGTTTAGCTTGAAATGGAAATGTTTGATGTATGTGTGTGAACATGGGCATGAAAGGTGACAACAATGCCACAGGTTCAGCTGGGATTAAATTCTTGGTAAGGAAGAAAAAACAATTGGCAAGTAGTGATCTTTGGAACCTTATATCTTGAAGATCAATAGGTGAAATGATGTGATCAATGGCTCTTTGAAAAGAAGGGATGGAGTAGAGTAATGTTGGTGTTCAACATGAGTGGAAATAACACCTCTAAAGTAATCACAAATGATCATGAAGATGGATATGCATAACTGATGTTGCAAGTCATCCTGACCTGGCCTGACCATCTCTTGTGCACATGGACAAATCAATTTAAGGCTACCCTCTTTGGACCATCATAGCTTCCAAATAATTGATCAAATGCAAAATTGTCCAACACCAAAGTTGAAGGGGACATGGAAATGAACAAAAGTCGTGTTGAACTCTTTTCCATTTGGAGTCTCTATCATTGAGAAATTTGACCATGAACTTAGGTACAACATGCACACCAAGTGTTTGTGGAAATTATGGCGCATTGGCTAGTCATGACTTGTCATTTTGCCTTGATTTGCTCCAACTTTAATCCATCATATCTCTCTCAATTTTAATCCAATGGGGATGTTCTTGGTATGGATTTGAAGCTTGGAATATGAACTTTTGATAGGCCTCCCTAGCCTTTCCATTTTATTCTTGGAGCATGGAGAAAGAAAGCTCTAAAGTTGACCTCTCACCTTGCCAAAACTTGCCATAAATAGAAACCCTAATTTCTATTTTTGGCAACTTTGCACATTTCTTGATTTTTGATGAATCATCCATTATTTCTTGATCAAACCCTTACCAATGATCATATTTGACATGAGGAACATGAATTTGACCTCAAAAAGACAATAGTTGACTTTTTCCTCTGCACAGTTGACTTTCCCCCAATTCTCTTTATTCTCAATCAATTGGTCAATTGAAACCCTTCCAAATCAAATTGATGGACAATTCTTCATCCTTATACCCTTGAGGACATGTAGAGCACCATAGAATCAAGTCTTGCCCAAAAAATCAGAAATAAACTGATTTTGTGGTAAACCCTAATTTTGACCCCTCAGTCTAGAAGAAACCAGCACATCCTCCAAATCCAAATTCCTCTGAGTATGATGTATATCCTCTCCAAAAAATATGAGATATGCCATTTGGAAATGATAAAAGCTCAAAGATCTCACCCATTGGGGCATTATGCTTCAGAATTCCAAAACCCTAGCTTGCACTGGTTAGGAGAATATGACTCCCCTCAATCTTCTATTGAATTCTCATCTTGTGATACCTTGAAGGCTCAAATAAGATGAATTGATATATGAAAAGCCCTTGTGACTTGTTTGGAAAAGCTTTTCTCTTGTCCTTTGACTTTGAACTGTTTATGTCTTAAAACACCTGATCCCATGCCCTGCAACCAATGATGTATATGATTTAGCATGACCTATTATGAAATGCAAATGAGTGAAACATAAGCCAATTATTGAGAAAAGTAAGATGGCAAATTTTGGGGTATTACACCGGGGAGAAGTTATCTACGTTAGGAATCCGTGACCCGTGTTTAATCCCTTGGAGGGGATGGCCGGGGAGAAGATTTCCTAACTGTTTTGTGGATAACCGTGACCCGTGTTTAATCCTTGTGTAGGATGGCCGTGGAGAAGTTATCTACATTAAGGATCCGTGACCCATGTTTAATCCCTTGTGTGGGATGGCCGGGGAGAAGATTCCTTAACCTGTTGTCATTTTGTGGGTTGTGCGCGATTGTTCTCTAGGTGAGAATGTTTGAACTCAAGGTCTAGTTCCTTTCCCCCGACTTTAGTTAGGATTTCGGTTAGAACCTTGTAAAGCTGAGAGAATCTATAAGATAGGGAACTCACTGAGATTTGATGTATCTCACCCCACTATTGTTGAATATTTTAGGTACTTCAGGTTCCGCGAAGGGTAAGGATAAAGTCGTGTGATTATCCTTACTTGGTTGTTGGCTTAGCTTCCGTTGTGGAGTTTTTGAGATCGTTGTCGATTAGTATTTATCTTTGGAACATCTTGTATATATATTTATGCCATAGTTATTTTGTATTAGGCTTTTTGGGCATGTATATGTATAATTTGTTTACTAGGGACTTATTGGTATTTCAGTACCAAATGTGGTTTTCATGTATTTATATATGGGCGTTACAATGTTCCTCTTGTAAAAACGGAGTATGTTGAAGGCCGTGATTTTGACCAAGGCTTACACCTCGATCCATTTCGTGAAATAATCCACGCCGACGATGAGGTATTTGTTTTGGTATGACCCCACGACGAAGGGTCCGAGGATATCCATTCCCCACCATGCAAACGGCCACGGGGATGACAATGTTTTGAGCTCGTTTGGAGAGACGAGGTGCATGTCCCCGTGTCATTGGCATCAATCACACTTCTTGACGTGCGCCTTGGCGTCCTGTTGCATGGTGGGCCAGTAATATCCTGCTCGAAGTGCTTTACGGGCTAAGGAACGCCCGCGAGGTGTTGGGCGTTGATCCCCTCGTGGATTTCTTGGAGAATGCTAGGGATCTTGGTTTCTTCGACACACCTGAGGAGGGGGATAGAAAACCCGCGGCGGTATAGCTTGTCCTCGACGATTGTGTATGAGTACGCTCGCCGCCTGACCATCCCCGCTTCCTTGGGATCCTCGAGTAGCTTGCCTGTCGTGAGGTATTCGTACACCGGGGTCATCCAGCAATTGTTGTCCCCGATGGCGTTCACGTCCTTCGCCGGAGCGCGTTTATCAATACTCGGGCGGGAAATTACTTCCTGGATGATGGACTTGTTCCCGCCTTTCTTCTTTGTGCTCTCCAGCTTGGACAATACATCTGCTCGGGTGTTATGCTCACGTGGGATGTGGGTGTAATACCCCAAATTTTGACCACTTAGATTTCCCATCATTGTGAAAATCATCATCACAATATGGATGAACCATCATGCTTCATCAGTCTCCCCAAAGATGGGTGAGCATCCAATACAATCAAAATTAGGGTTTCAAGCCCTCTCTGAGTGCTTAGACAAAGGATCAATCAAGAAATGACATGATCTTCAACTTGTCTAATCTCTCAAACATCCTCAAAGGATCAAAAGGACTCCTACTTCAAGGGTTAAGCACAAAGCTGCTCCCTTCTAGGTGGATCAAGTCTCAAGATCGACAGTGTCACCAAATTAGGGTTTTGGTCGACCAGGGCCTCCAGATGGAAATTTTCATCTGGGAACAAGGCAATGACCCAAAACATAACCTAATATACTTCATGGAACCTCATGAACCCATGCATCAAGTCAATTTTGCCTCAGGGGATGCATTCATCAAAAATCAGGAATTAGGGTTTCTTGACCTAATTCACCCCTAAGTTGACTTTTGGGACAAACCATGAGCCAAGACCTCAAGAGATGATTTGAGGGTCTCTAATGAACTATATTGATCCATTTGGAATAATGGATTAATCCAAGAAGCTTGAGCAACAAGTCTCATTTTCATCTGCACCACAATTAGGGTTTCGCGAGGAAAGTCAACTGTAACTTTGACTTTTGACCAGGACATGCTCCCAAACCCTAATACATGATTGAATATACCCTATGACACCCATGGAACATGTCCATCAAGTTTGATTTAGGTCAAGGACATGATTTCCTGAAGAATTGCACAGTTTGGAATTCATCTGATAAAAAGTCAACTGTGCACAAAAGTCAACTTTGACTTTTTGAGATTTTTCACCAAAATAGATTTTTAACCCTAAAATGATGTTAATGTATGATTTGAATCATCATTCATCAAGAAAAATCAAGAAAAGTGAGATAACTTGTAAAAGGGGTAACCATAAAACTTAGAAATTTTTCTAAGTTAAAAATAAAGTGGCAAAGGTACTAACTTTGGAGGACCATAACTCCTAAACCACGAGGCCATTTTTTCTCATCCAAAGATGGATTTGTAGCCCTCATTATCACCTACAAAAACTTCAACTACAAGTCATTCCAATTCATTAAGGATTTTGAGTTATGGAGTGATCAAAGTGGCTGAAAAGTGAAAATGTCACTTTTTCCAACACTTAGTGAAATTTTCACTAAGTCAGATTCTGCCTCACTTTTTGCCAAATGTAGGGGGATTTTTCACTTGGAATCAAAAGAGATCAAAACCAAACTTGTTCAAACAGTTGTTGTATCATGTAAGAGCTTTCCTAAATGGCCAAGAACATTGCCAAATTCAACCTACACCATGAGATACAACATTGCCAAGTTGCCTTGCTGAAATCTGTCAAGGCAAGGCAGAATTTGCAACTTTGGTCGATTTGCCAAAATCAGCCAAATTCAATTGCTCCTATCCACTTGGACACCTCAGAGGATTGAATCTAAATGGGACAATCACTGAGCCAAGCCTCCAAAGTCCATGGAACAAGAAATAGCATGTTGGACCTAGAATGGCCAAAATAGGGACAAGACTTCAAATTTGGAATGAGGCATTCAATGGAACCATCAAGGTGGCATGGACTGAGCCATTCTCATCTGAAACCAGTCAAGACTTATCCAAGACCAAGGGGACCAAAGCTCTGTGCCCTAACCTCTAGTCAATGGCTAGAGGAGACTTGGATTTTCATTTGCCAACATTGGCCAAACCTACTTACCAGCTGCCATGCACTATTCCTTGCAAAACAAACTTGCTCTACTATAAATAGAGCTCAATTGTGGTCAGTTTGAGTACACCAAAGCCATCTAACAGATGCTTTTCTCAAAATCTCTTCTTTCACTCCAATTTTGCCTTCTAAGGCAAGTCACTATCGGGTTTTGAGTTTGAGAGTAATTCCAATCAAACCAATCACTCACACACATCACATACATCACATAAGAGCTGATCAAACACTTAGATTACTTCTGAAACATCAATTTCACAAAATCACCAGCTGGTTGCTCAAGGTTTTAACCAAAGTGCAGCTGAGACGCCACAAAATGATCCAGCCAATTTCAATCAAGTCCAACCATCCAAACACAATCCATAAGGTGTAGGGAAGCTGTTCAGATCATCACCACTCATCTGTAACACCTCCAAATCAAAAATCACTTTGAACTTGTTGTCACGACTTGGAGGTAAGCACATGCTTGGGCATCTCTCAATCTATGCATATTTCCTCGCACAATAATTTGGCCATATGTTCATAATCATGCATGGAATGTTTTCCCTCAATTAATTGCATTGTTTGAATCGTGTATCAAAAATCCTAGCCTTCATGCAGAAATTAGGGTTCTTGAGGTCTCTTCGTGATTTCTTGTTGTATGTTTAATTTAAATGAAATTAAAGTACATAGACATGATCGTGAGGTTGAGACGAGCATAATGATATGTGGATTGCATGATATGATTACGTATTCATGGAGATTGGATAGAAAATGCAAATCTGAGAAACCAAGAACACGCGCGTGTTCTTCAGCTGTTCTTGGCGCCATTTTTCATATATTCAAATATTTGAATTTTGTGATTTTGTTTAATTGATTCAAAAATTAATTTCTCTCTGAGTTTTAATGATTTTGAGTTGATTCTTTTTTTAATAATTCACAAAAATGTTAAAATATTTTATTTTCACAAAAAATCCCAAAAATATTATTTATTTCATATAATTGATATTTTTGTAAAGAATTAATATTTTGATTGTTTTTGGCATTTTAAATATTTTTTCTACATTGATTTTGCAACTTTTAATGCTTTCTAATTATTTTGTAGGTCAATACTTAATTTTTGAAGCATTAATCCAAGATCACAATTTGTTTTCCATGTGTTAAATAATTTTTGATCATTTTAATTGAATTTTTTATTCAATTAAATACATTTTGAAAACAAATTAGGGTTTTGGATTAATTCAACCCTCATAAATCATTTTCAAAACCTTTTTGGGCCTCTAATAGAGTGTAAGACCCAATCCTTTTTTCACCAATCATTTTTGGGCCTCATTCATTGTATAAGCCCCGATACCGTAAAAAACAAACGGCGCGATCGTCGCCTTTTTAAGAAATAATTTTGGGCCTCTTGAGAGAGTGTAAGACCCATCCCCCCTTGTACAAAAACCTTTTGGGCCTCACTCATTGTATAAGTCCCTCTGTACAAGTAAACGGCGCGATCGTCGCCCGTTTAAAAATAAAAATCATCTGGGCCTCTCCTTGAGCTATAAGACCCATTCAAAACACTTTGGGCCTCTATTAGAGTGTAAGACCCAATCCCCCTTTTAACCAAAACATCTTGGGCCTCACTTATTGTATAAGTCCCTCTGCGTTAAAAGAAAACCTCAGCGCGATCGCCATTTTTAAACGAAAAAATCATTTGGGCCTACCCTCGTGTTATAAGCCCCACTCTTTTCTTTAAAACCTTTTTGGGCCTCTTGAGAGAGTGTAAGACCCATCCCTTTGTACAGAAAACCTTTTTCGGGCCTCAGTCACTTGTATAAGTGCCTCTGTACAAATTCAAACAGTGCGCTCACTGATAAAACCCTGGGCCTCTCCTTGAGCTGTAAGCCCCAAATCTTTCTTTTTCAAAGCACTTTCTCCTTTGATTTTGAATATACTGTTGTTTTCAATCTTTCTTTGTTGAACAACTAACCAAACAGCATGGAAGCACTACAATCGAGTAAGTGGTTATCGCTTTCATTTACTGCTTTCATATTATAAACTGTATTTTGGGGCTGCTCACTGTAAGTCTCCTTTCATAAACTCATATCTACTGTGTAATAATAGTATAGATATTTCGAGTTTCCCCGGCAACTACGTCTAGAACTAGGTGACGCCGTTTCATTTATTCGTAGAAATAGACGCCTAGATCCCCAATAGGAGCACTAGATACAGTCTTCTCTTCGGCTGTCCTCTTTAGGAATCGTCAAGAAGCTCTACTCCCCAAGATGAATGTATTCTCCGTGAATGGCATCTTTGAGTTTCTTCCAAATTCTCGAACTTTCCTGACTTGATCTATTCCTTGTGAATAGCTTGCCTTGAATGTCTCGGGGTTTGGGTACCCACTACGGTCATAATCTTGGACCTTAACTAAGGAACCCTCTTTGAAAGCTAAAAGTCGCTGGATAGTAAACCTCGCACGTTTACCAGTGGTTTTTATCTTTAAAAGAGTTATCTCTCCTAATGGAAAGGAGATGATAGACCCACGGGCTTCTTAAAAGCATCGGCCTCCTCTTGGGCATTATTCAAGGACCCTACGGCTTATTAGAAGTATTCACAGCCTCCTCTTAGGCTTCGTATAATGATCTCTTCCTCCGGGAATGATAGCCTCCTCTTGGGCTTCGTACAAGGACCCGTCGGCTTCTTAAAAGTTTCCAGCCTCCTCTTGGGCTTCGTACAAATTGTCCCGACGACCTCCTAGAGGTATAGGAACAGAACCTAGTCATCCTCATAGAACAGTCCTTTCATAGAGTCTACTACTGTTTCTCACAGCATAGTACAAAAGATAAAACTCTAGACACGGACAGTCTAACTTCCTTGAGTCTCAAAAGACATTCTCAAGTGACCCCTTCGTTAAATAGGAAGGAAACCCGCAGACTCGAACAGTCTCAATACCCTTTGGATTTCCAGTTTTCCCAAAGAAAATGAAACAACCCCGATCCTCAGATCTAACCCATGAGTACAGTGATGCTCATATAAGAACTGATTTTCTCTTTCAAAATCAGTATACTGGACCTGTCACTTAACTGACATAGCCTCCTCTTGGGCTTTGTACAATGACTCTCCCTAGCGGAGTTAAACAACGTTTTAGCCTCTCTCTCGGGCTTTGTACGAGACACATAAGAGACTCCCTCGTTGAGTCAATCACCTTTTCGCCTCCATCTCGGGCTTTATACGAGATACAAAAAGGTTCATTTTTTAAGCCGAACAAACTTTAGCCTCCATCTCGGGCTTCGTACGGGATACAAAAACACTCTCTTGTTGAGTATAAAGGATTCTCTTGTTGAGTCAACCCTTTTAGCCTCTCTCTTGGGCTTTGTACGAGACAAAAAATAGCCTCCTCTTAGGCTTTGTATAATGATTTTCCTAGCGAAAATTAGCATCCTCTTAGGCTTTATATAAGAAAACTACTGGTTAATCCAATTAACCTTTTAGCATCAAAGTTGTGCCTCGTTCACAGTACACAAACATCAATAACTCCTTTCCCTTCATCTAATCGTTGTAAGCCTCTAGATCATCTATATCCACGCCACTGTCCCTCTTTTAGCATGAGAAATTCCTAAGGAAAGATGGCATTGCTCTACACTGAGTTAAAGTCTTCTCCTTCAGGTTAAAGCCCTTTCTTCAGAAATTATGGCATTGCTCGGATCCGCGTATCCCAGTTAAAGTAATTCTCCTTCTCCCCTCTTTAGAGATGACAAATTCTCTCTAAAGTCGAGGTCTTTCAGCTTCACATCTTGGGCTTTGAACAAGATACAAATCACCTTTCGCTTCACGTCTTGGGCTTTGAACAAGACACCAAAAACCAATTTCCTCCCATAGAATAGGAGAAACTATGAACGCTCTAATTTCCCTGTTTCGGTAAACGGGAATACGTAGGCATAAAATCGAAAGAAAAGATCTTAGCGAGCACAATCAACAAAAAACCCAAATCCCATATCTCCATCAATCAAAAGCAGTAATCAGTTCTAACATCCTAATCCTTGTTCCCCGCCAGAAACCTTCTGCCCAGGTAAAAAAGAAAGAAAACAGTATTGGCGAAAATACAAATAACCAGTACAAAGGCCCCCCACATTGATAGCATTCGTAACCTAACAGACCGCTGTTTAAACTCAGTATGCAAAGCAGGGTTAATTGGAGACATCTATTTCCCTTCCTTATTCAGCTCACAATAGGATAAAAAATGAATCGACCTGTAGTCAAAGCTCAAACTGCAGAGAGCGACCAGCGCTTAAGAACCGCGTCCAAAATCGCTCGCTACAGTGGGTTACTTCTGCGGAGGCGAAGTTCTTCATTTTGTCCTTCACTAAGGTTAAGTATTCGATGAGGCAGTCGGTCTTGGTCTGGTACTCTCCTCGGACTTGAGAGGCTACGAGCTAAGAGTCGGTGAAAATTTTGACTTCTTTGGTGTCGAGGTCTTCGGCAAGCCACAATCTGGCGAGGAAAGCCTCGTATTCCACCTGGTTGTTCTATGTTGGGAAGGACAATTCGAGGGAGACCTAGATCAGGATGCTTTCCTCGTTTTCAAGGATAATGCCTGCCCCGCTCCCTTTCGTGCTGGATGCCCCGTCGACGTAGATTGTCCACTTCTGGGATCCGTTGGTCGAAGGTTCTAGGACAGTCATTTCTGCCAAGAAGTCGGCCAACACCTGAGCCTTCAGGGCTTTCCTTCCCTCGTACTGAATGTCAAACTCGGCGAGCTCTAGCGACCATCTGAGCATCCTCCCTGCCATATCTGGTCGTCCGAGGAGTTGCCTTATGGGCTGCTCGGTTCGCACAACGACCGTGTAGGCTAAGAATTATTCGCACAACCTCCTGGCCGCAGTGACGAGGGCGAGGGCGACTTTCTCAATCTGCTGGTACCTGAGCTCGGGACCTTGGAGGGCCTTGCTCGTAAGTAAATCGGCTTCTGCCCGTCCAGGGTTTCCCGGGTGAGGACAGCGCTGACAGCTTCGCTCGCGATGGAGAGATATAAGAACAGTGTATTCTCCTTCTCTGGCCGTGAGAGAATCGGGGGTTGCGACAGGAATTGTTTGAGGTGGAGGAGCACCTGCTCGCACTCCTCGCTATATTCAAACGTTGCTTTTTGTCAGAGAAGCTTGAAAAATGGGAGTGTGTATCGTGCGGATTTAGCGACGAAGCGGGAGAGGGCGGTCAGCATCCCGTTCAGTGATTATATTGACTTCTTTGAGTTCGGGGTTGGGATCTCGGAGAAAGCCCTACACTTGTCGGGGTTGGCCTCGATTCCTCACTCAGTGAGGTAGAAACCGAGGAACTTGCCCACCCGAACGCCGAAGGTGCATTTGTCAGGATTGAACCTCATGCGGCATCTCCTCACCGTGTCAAATACCTTCTTGAGATGAGCACCGTGGTCGACTTCCTCTGCGGATCTGAAGATCATGTCGTCCATATAGACCTCGAGCATATCGCCGATCTCTCCTCGGAAGACTTTGTTCATCATTCGTTGGTAGGTCGCGCCTGTGTTCTTCAAGCCGAAGGGCATTACGTTGTAGTAGTAATTGCCCGACTTGGTCATGAAGGCTATATGCTGCTTGTCGGCCTTATCCATGGGGATTTGGTTGTACCCCGAGTAGGCGTCCATGAAGGACAATAGCTTGTAACCTGCAGAATTGTCGACTAGCTGGTCAATGTTAGGCAAAGGGTAAGAGTCTTTCGGGCATGCCCGGTTAAGATGGGTATAGTCGACACACATCCTCCATTTTCCATTATTCTTTTTGACAAGTTCAACGTTGGATAACTAGGTTGTGTACCTGGCCTCCGAAATAAAATTCGCCTCTAAGAGGTCTTTTACAGCTTTTTCAACAGCCTCCGCTTTTTCGGGAGACAGCCTACGCCTATGTTGAACTATGGCCCTAGCGGCCGGATCTACGGCGAGCTGATAGCAGGCCACCTCGGGGTCAAGGCCAGGCATCTCGAAGGCGCTCCATGCAAACAGGTCAGTGTTCTCCCAGAGACATGCCTTCAGCGGCTTCTTCGCCAGGTCGGGGAGTCCGGTGCCAATCTTCACGCTTCGGTCCGGGCCATCTCCGAGGGCGACGAGCTCGAAGTCTCCGTCGGGGACGGGGCGTGCTGGGTGGAGAGGCTGCCCGTTGCTTTTCTCCTGGAGGTCGAGGTCCGCTGCTCCGCCCTCTTCATGCTCGCCAAGTATCCTGCTGTCGAGGTCGACCGCGTTGACGCGCGGGAGTGGCTTTTGCATAGCGTCCGGGGATGACTTTGCTTCGGTCTTGGGCTTGGTGCTGATGGAACTCATGCCTTTGATTGCAGCATCGAAGCACCTCCTGACTGCGTCAATGTCCCTGTACATTGTAACGACCCGGCCCCTGGCCGTGTAGTACTTTATCTTGAGATGGACCGTTGATGGTACTGCTGTGAGTTAGGCCAGGGTGGTCATCCCGAGGATGAAGTTGTAGAGGGACGGACATTCGACCACTAGGAAGCGGGTCTTGATTTGCTGGGCAGTGTCTTCCGCCCCGAATGTGACCATCAGTTCAACGTAGCCCCACGGCCTGGTGGTGGTGCCGTTGAACCCCTGCAGATCTGAACCCACGTAAGGGGCTAGGTGCCTCTCGTCGAGCTGGAGAGTCGCAAATAGGTGTGCGTACATGATGTCGACCGAACTTCCCTGGTCGACAAGGATCCTACGAACGTCAAAATTCGCCATCTGTGCTCTGACCAAAAGGGGGATAGTGGCGTTGGGCGTTCCTCCCAGCAGCTCTTCAAGATAGAAGGTGATGGGGGTTTGATTTCCCTTGCACCTTCTCGAGAGTGGTGGTATTCGCCGAGGTTGCGGATTCCAGTTCATCAAATTTCCGCTTGATCGACCCGACGGACACTTTCTCGTAACCACCTCCGGATATGACCATCGTCTTGGGGAAGCCTTCCCACGTGCTGCGGGCAGCAACGGGGTCTTCGTGGGGGAAGTTTTCCTATATGCTACGAACTGCCTCTTGGCCCTCGATACCCACGGGGATAATAAAGTCCTCGGGTCGAGTGACGCTGAGGACGACCTGCAGCCGGCTCTCATCGGGATGAGGTGTCGTCTCTTCGACGCTTTGGGCTTCCCGGGCACTGGGATGAGGAGCGTCGTTCTTTTGGGCATACTTCTTTTGGTGCCCTTCCTTGATCAGGATCTCAATTGCATCTTTGAGATGGATGCAATCCTCTGTGACATGTTTGTGGCTCCGGTGGAACCTACAGTACTTGGACTTGTCCGTGTTTGATTTGGGGGCTGTCGGCTTGGGAAAGTGGATGTCCCCTTTCAGAAATTCCGAGTTGGCGCACTCGGAGAGAATTCGCGCGCGGGGAACGTTCAACGGCGTGTATTCTGTGAACCGGCCTGCAGGACCTTTCGGTTCGCGAGAGTCCCGGGGGTGGCCTTCCTTCCTTCTTTCTCCCCTACGCCGGGGGAGGAGAGTCTTCGTCTCTGTGACCACGTGGTCCATCTCGTCGCCTTGAGTCGAGGGCAATTTGGGCGGCCTGCGTCTCGTCGAACTCGATGTACAATTGAGCTCGGAAGAGCAGGTCTTCAAAGTTGTAAGGCTTATGGATGCCCACAGCCTTGGCTAAGTCGGTTCCGGGGCGCAGTCCCCGTGCGATCAGGAACTTCTTCATGTCGTCGGTCTCTGAGGGATTCGTTCCGCCCTTGGAAGATAGCCTCCAAGGAGGGCACCGTCTTCGGGTGTCGACGAGAGGTGGTAAAATTCCTGGAGAACTGCTTTTTCAGCTGTTTCCAAGACGTGATAGATTCCGGAGCAATCCTCTTATACCATGTCATGGCTCCTTTCTGGAGGGTAGTCGGGAAGAGCCTGCATTTAATAGCACCCCGGACGTTCCTATAGTCGAGCATAGCCTCGAAGCTCTCGATATGATCGTCGGGGTCGGCTGTGCCGTCATAAGTCCCCAGTTGCAGGGGCTTCTCCATGCCTGCGGGTATAGGTGTGTCAATAATTTCCCTGGACAGAGGAGTTCTCTGGTCGTCCTCATCACTTCTGACCGGCGACTGCGATGGGGAGCGATGGTTCCGACCCGGCCCATGTCGACGAGGAGAACTCCCAGAATGGCTCTTCGGCTTCTCCCCGTCATCCTTGCTCCTCTTCCTGGTCGGGGATCATCTCGGTTCATTCTAAGGAGGGGACCGAGGGCGTTTCTGGGTGACTATTGGCTGGGGTCGTTCCAGGCACAGTCGGCGGCCCTCACGCTGCAGGGAGGGGCTGCGAGAGCTCGTCGGTGGTTCCTTCGCGGGGAAGGAGAACGGTTGGGAGACAGTGGGTGACGATGCCTTCGCGGGGAAAAGCGTCGTGGTCGCCCTCTTTCGAGCGCTTTGATCCTGAGATTCTGCTGGGTAATCAATTGGTTGGTCTGGTTGACCAAAGCGAACAGGGCCACCGAGCCCGGATCAGCGTTTGGTGGTGGAGCGACCGGCTGGTAGACAACCGGCGGGATGTCCTGTTGGGCGGCATCATACGCCGCGTCTTCGGAAAAAGGGGAGGCGACCTGCCCGTCCCTTACATCGCCTTCTTCGATGTGGATGGCAGCGTTGTCCTCACGGTGGTTTCCGTTGTCGAGCTGCGTGAAGGTGGTGTCCGGAGCGTTGTTCCCAGGTTGGGTGCTGGCCATGGTAGTTATGAACGGAGAGATTGCTTTGGTTTAACGATGAAGGAAAAACGGGGAAGCAGTGGTTCCCACAGACGGTGCCACTGATCGTACCTGGATCAGACAGTATGATCGTGGCCAATAGCGTCGTCAAATCTTCAGCTCCGGTGATGATGATACGACCGGGGGGTGTACCTGCAAGGTACTCCGACGCTCAAGTCAGGAAAGGTCAGAGAAAAAGGCAAGTACAGAAAGCAGGTGTGAGTTAGAATGTAATGTAACCTGACCCTCTCAAGTGAGAGGGTATTTATAGAGAGCCCCCAGGGCGGGGCCAACAGTTACTTGCACTGGGCTGGACTGCAAGGCCCAATCCAAGCAACTGTCAGGGCTTACGTGGCGTAATGAAGACCAACACTTGGTCTTTGCCCTGGGATAATGGTCCCGAGATCTTCGGAAGGTAGGCAGACCGAATCCTTTGGAGGTGCAAGGTTACAAGAGAACGTGTCCTCGCGGGGAGGAGCTCATGGATGTCGAGGAGAGACGTGTTCCGCAAGGCTTGACGCCTCTACTCGACAGTATCTGCTGCACGTGTCCGACCTTACTGGACGGTGGCACGTGCTCGACGCAGGGGTAAATGGCCCAGTCCAGAACAATTGCCTTATCACTGCTGCAGAATTATTTGTGATATTTGGCATTTAGGTGGGAAATCCCAACCTTAAGGGTTGGCTAATTCGACCCACATTGTTAAATCCTGAACCAGATCCTTGTAGTGGCGAAGTGACGTTCACCACTGGGTCTGTGAACGTTGATGTTGTATTATGCAAACTTGCCATCACTGAAGTTGGCATGCCATAAGGCTGTTCGCGACTAGTTAGAGGCATTGAAAACCCAGGCACATAAGGCCTGAATAAACTATTCCCCACCGGAGGGGGGGTCACAAGTGGACCCTGTGCCCCTAAATAAGACAAAATAGGTCCACTTTGGACAATTGACTGTACAGGCGTCGTACATGTTGTATATGGTACAGTTTCAGACACAGACGCTGGAACCGTATCTCCCCTGTCGAAGATGAACGGGGTGGTTCTCCATTATTTAGTGGATTTTGATTATTTGGTGCATTTTGATTCACCATCCTCCTTACGTATCTTCTCCTTAGTCTTTCTTCGTTGTTTATAGTTATTCTACCACTCCTTAGTCTCATGCAACGAATTTAGAGAGATAGTAAAATGAAGAACAATAAATTTCAGAAAGAAAAAAATGTTTTTAACAATAGCACTGTCCTAGTGGCATGCCATATTGTTTACTATGAAAATTGGTAAACAACCGCTGGTCTCCAAAAATGGTTTACTTTACAGGATCAACCAGTGAATCGTAGGACATGTGCTATTGTTTAAAATAATTTCTGGAAGTCTATGAACATTTCGACAATGTTCATGATTAGAGAAGATTGATAAAAGTTTTGAAAGTTTAAAAGTAAAATGCAGACTTTGTAAAGGAATTGCAATAAAGAACTTCAAAGTAAATTGCAATCGAAAAAGTAATTGATAAAACTGAAAAAATAACTTCAATTAAAATGAAAATATGGTGTTTCAGACGTACATTCTCAACGAACTCGTTTCTTAATTAAACTTAGATACTTTGAGTAATTTGTGAGTATTTGTACAATGATTGAACACACCAAATCCTATACACTAAGACTCCTATTTATAATACGTCGAAAATAACCACTATGAACAGTCATTTCTCCAGAAAATGACACGTTTCACTTGTATGTCTCCAATTCGCCACATCTTTACACGCGTCACCTTTGAGAAACGGATAAGGACAAAAGTTAGTTATCATCCTTATTCAAAATTCAAACTCTTCGTCGAACGCAACCTTCAACATTTCCTCCGTCGAAGTGGCAATCTAGACTCAGAAAATATTTTCAAGTCTTTATCTAGCGTATCCTTCTTACAAGGACCTCTTCGACCAAGACCTTTACTCATGCTCCTGTCGAATTCTAAAACAACTCAAACATTTCTTTTGCTTATCATACTCCATCAAATCTTGGCGTCGAAATTCTAAGCCAACACCTATAAACCGCTTAAACCAAACGCGATTCTCGATGACCGCCTACATTGGGTCGTCGTCGACCACCGCCTTACACCATTGACAAGTTTATCCACCGACTGCCAGACCACCGCTTTTGCAACTCCATCGTCGATGTGTCCCCTAACCGCTTCTTTGTGACTTTAGTGTTCTTTATCATACTTCCACAAACATTTTTAAGAATTTATTTCTAGTAACCTTATTACTACAAACATATTACCAACATTACAAAACCTATATTCTTTAGCGTTCTCAACTTACTTTTAAATAAAATAATAGACCGTTATAAAAAATTTACTTGTGCGGAATTTTTCTAACAATCTAATTTCATATGAAAATACTAGAAAGTAATAAAATAATTTTGCAATCTAAACAGAAAAAGCTTTTGAGCTAAAATACTTAAAATAAATAAAAATTAAATGTTTTATTTACTTAAATGAAATTCACATTTCCTGCAAAATTTGTCATTATAAAATTTCAAAAATAAATCAATATATTCATTAAAAAAATCCTTTTAAATTTCTGAACATCTTATAAAAAGTATATTCAACTCTTCTAAGATTCCAAGTTTTCAGTTTTCTTTAATAAAACATTTTTAATTATTTACTTAAATGTCATAAAGTTTCTAAGTCTAAACAATTTACAAAAGTTGACTCCTTGTAACTTGATTTTGTAAGGTGATTTTCGAAATCAACAATTTTATTAACAAAAATATTCAAATCTTTTAAGTTCTACTAAAAACAATTAAATTTAGCTAATTAATCATCATCTTCGCCAACATGTTTTCTCTACCAATTTAAAAGATTGTGAATAAAATAAAAATTTAAAATCTAGAATTATAATTCATAAAATTTATTTCTTACATTCTACCATCATAGAAATCCCAATTTTTTCGAGTAAAAATTCAACTTCCCAATTCAAACTATTTTTTACCAGAAAACTAAACATAGACTTGAGTTATGATCTTCTCAAAAAAGTCTAGTCTTCGAATAAAAATAAGAAACACCAATTCAATTTCTTCAATAGTAGTTACCGCAATTCAATTTCTTCAATTCCCACTTAATAGTTCTTTAGATAGATTTTTTCTATAATTATTTGAAATTCTCAACATTTGTCCATTTGTTGCCTTTTCACTGCTGCAGAATTATTGGTGATATTTGGCATTTGGATGGAAAATCTCATCCCTAAGGGTTGGCTAATTCGACCCACATTGTTAATGCCTGAACCAAATCCTTGTAGTGGCAAAGTGACGTTCACCACTGGGTCTACAAACGTTGATGTTGTATTATGGAAACTTACCATCACTGAAGTTGGCATGCCATAAGGCTGTTCGCGACTAGTTAGAGGCATTACAAACCCAGGCACATAAGGCCTGAATAAACTATTCCCCACCGGAGGGGGGTCACTGGTGGACCTTGTGCCCCTAAATAAGACAAAATAACTCAAACATTTCTTTTGCTTATCATACTCCATCAAATATTGGCGTCGAAATTCCCAGCCAACACCTATAAACCGCTTAAACCAAACACGATTCTCGATGACCGCCTAGATTGGGCCGTCGTTGACCACCGCCTTAAACCATTGCCAAGTTTATCCACCGACTGCCAGACCACCGTTTTTGCAACTCCATCGTCGATGTGTCCCCTAACCGCTTCTTTGTGACTTTAGTGCTCTTTATCTTACTTTATCAAATATTTTTAAGAATTTATTTCAAGTAACCTTATTACTACAAACATATTACTAACATTACAAAACTTATATTCTTTAGCATTCTCAACTTACTTTTAAAAAAAATAATCGACCATTATAAAAATTTTTACTTGTGCGGAATTTTTCTAACAATTTAGTTTCATATGAAAATACTACAAAGTAATAAAAATAATTTTGCAATCTAAATAAAAAAATCTTTTGAGCTAAAATACTTAAAATAAATAAAAATTAAATGTTTTATTTACTTAACTAAAATTCACATTTCCTGCAAAATTTGTCATTATCAAATTTCAAAATTAAATCAATATATTCATTAAAAAAATCCTTTTAAATTTCTGAACATCTTATAAAAAGTATATTCAACTCTTCTAAGATTCCAAGTTTTCAGTTTTCTTTTATAAAACATTTTTATTTATTTACTTAAATGTCATAAAGTTTCTAAGTCTAAACAATTTACAAAAGTTGACTCCTTGTAACTTGATTTTTTAAGGTGATTTTCGAAATCTACAATTTTATTAACAAAAATATTCAAATCTTTTAAGTTCTACTAAAAACAAATAAATTTAGCTAATTAATCATCATCTTTGCCAACATGTTTTCTCTACCAATTTAAAAGATTGTGAATAAAATAAAAATTTAAAATCTCGAATTATAATTCATAAAATTTATTTCTTACATTCTACCATCATAGAAATCACAATTTTTTCGATTAAAAATCAACTTCCCAATTCAAACTATTTTTTACCAGAAAACTAAACATAGACCTGAGTTATGGTCTTCTAAAAAAAGTCTAGTCTTCGAATAAAAATAAGAAACTGCAATTCAATTTCTTCAATAGTAGTTACCGCAATTCAATTTCTTCAATTCCCACTTAATAGTTCTTTAGATAGATTTTTTCTATAATTATTTGAAATTCTCAACATTTGTCCATTTGTTGCCTTTTCACTGCTGCAGAATTATTGGTGATATTTGGCATTTGGATGAGAAATCTCATCCCTAAGGGTTGGCTAATTCGACCCACATTGTTAATGCCTGAACCAGATCCTTGTAGTGGCGAATTGACGTTCACCACTGGGTCTGCGAACGTTGATGTTGTATTATGCAAACTTGCCATCGCTGAAGTTGGCATGCCATAAGGCTGTTCGCGAGTAGTTAGAGGCATTACAAACCCAGTCACATAAGTCCTGAATAAACTATTCCCCACCGGAGGGGGGTCACTGGTGGACCCTGTGCCCCTAAATAAGACAAAATATGTCTATTTTGGGCAATTGACTGCACAGGCGTCGTACATCCTGTAGATGGTAAAGTTTCAGACACAGACGCTGGAACCGTATCTCCCCTGTCGAAGATGAAGGGGGCGGTTCTCCATTATTTAGTGGATTTTGATTATTTGGTGCATTTTGATTCACCATCCTCCTTACATATCTTCTCCTTGGTCTTTCTTCGTTGTTTATGCCTATTCTACAACTCCTTAGTCTCATGCAACAAATTTAGAGAGATAGTAAAATGAAGAACAACAAATTTTAGAAAGAAAAAAATGTTTTTAACAATAGCATTGTCCCAGTGGACATGCCAATTCGTTTACTATGAAAGTTGGTAAACAACCGCTGGTCTCCAAAAATGGTTTACTTTACAGGATCAACCAGTGAATCGTAGGACATGTGTTATTGTTTAAAAAAATTTCTGAAAGTCTATGAACATTTCGACAATGTAGATGATTAGAGAAGATTGATTAAAGTTTTGAAAGTTTAAAAGTAAAATGCAGAATTTGTAAAGGAATTGCAATAAAGAACTTCAAATTAAATTGCAATAGAAAAAGTAATTGATAAAACTGAAAAAATAACTTCAATTAAAATGAAAATATGGTGTTTCAGACGTACATTCTCAACGAACTCGTTTCTTAATTAAACTTAGATACTTTGAGTAATTTGTGAGTATTTGTACAATGATTGAACACACCAAATCCTATACACTAAGACTCCTATTTATAATACGTCGAAAATAACCACTATGAACAGTCATTTCTCCAGAAAATGATACGTTTCACTTGTATGTCTCCAATTCGCCACAGCTTTACACGCGTCACCTTTGAGAAACGGATAAGGACAAAACTTAGTTATCATCCTTATTCAAAATTCAAACTCTTCGTCGAACGCAACCTTTAACATTTCCTCCGTCGAAGTGACAATCTAAACTCAGAAAATATTTTTAAGTCCTTATCTAGCGTATCCTTCTTACAAGGACCTCTTCGACCAAGACCTTTACTCATGCTCCTGTCGAATTCCAAAACAACTCAAACATTTCTTTTGCTTATCATACTCCATCAAATATTGGCGTCAAAATTCCCAGCCAACACCTATAAACCGCTTAAACCAAACGCGATTCTCAATGACCGCCTAGATTGGGCCGTCGTTGACCACCTCCTTACACCATTGCCAAGTTTATCCACCGACTGCCGGACCACCGCTTTTGCAACTCCATCGTCGATGTGTCCCCTAACCGCTTCTTTGTAACTTTAGTGCTCTTTATCTTACTTTAACAAACATTTTTAAGAATTTATTTCAAGTAACCTTATTACTACAAACATATTACTAACATTACAAAACTTATATTCTTTAGCGTTCTCAACTTACTTTTAAAAAAAATAATCGACCATTTTAAAATTTTTTACTTGTGCGGAATTTTTCTAACAATTTAGTTTCATATGAAAATACTACAAAGTAATAAAATAATTTTGCAATCTAAATAAAAAAAATCTTTTGAGCTAAGATACTTAAAATAAATAAAAATTAAATGTTTTATTTACTTAACTAAAATTCACATTTCCTGCAAAATTTGTCATTATCAAATTTCAAAATTAAATCAATATATTCATTAAAAAAATGCTTTTAAATTTCTTAACATCTTATAAAAAGTATTTTCAACTCTTATAAGATTCCAAGTTTTCAGTTTTCTTTTATAAAACATTTTTATTTATTTACTTAAATGTCATAAAGTTTCTAAGTCTAAACAATTTACAAAAGTTGACTCCTTGTAACTTGATTTTTTAAGGTGATTTTCGAAATCTACAATTTTATTAACAAAAATATTCAAATCTTTTAAGTTCTACTAAAAACAAATAAATTTAGCTAATTAATCATCATCTTCGCCAACATATTTTCTCTACCAATTTAAAAGATTGTGAATAAAATAAAAATTTAAAATCTAGAATTATAATTCATAAAATTTATGTCTTACATTCTACCATCATCGAAATCACAATTTTTTCGATTAAAAATTCAACTTCCCAATTCAAACTATTTTTTACCAGAAAACTAAACATAGACATGAGTTATGGTCTTCTCAAAAAAGTCTAGTCTTCGAATAAAAATAAGAAACTGCAATTCAATTTCTTCAATAGTAGTTACCGCAATTCAATTTCTTCAATTCCCACTTAATAGTTCTTTAGATAGATTTTTTCTATAATTATTTGAAATTCTCAACATTTGTCCATTTGTTGCCTTTTCACTGCTGCAGAATTATTGGTGATATTTGGCATTTGGATGGGAAATCTCATCCCTAAGGGTTGGCTAATTCGACCCACATTGTTAATGCCTGAACCAGATCCTTGTAGTGGCGAATTGACGTTCACCACTGGGTCTGCGAACGTTGATGTTGTATTATGCAAACTTGCCATCACTGAAGTTGGCATGCCATAAGGCTGTTCGCGAGTAGTTAGGGGCATTAAAAACCCAGTCACATAAGGCCTGAATAAACTATTCCCCACCGGATGGGGGTCACTGGTGGACCCTGTGCCCCTAAATAAGACAAAATATGTCTATTTTGGGCAATTGACTGCACAGGCGTCGTACATCCTGTAGATGGTAAAGTTTCAGACACAGACGCTGGAACCGTATCTCCCCTGTCGAAGATGAAGGGGGCGGTTCTCCATTATTTAGTGGATTTTGATTATTTGGTGCATTTTGATTCACCATCCTCCTTACATATCTTCTCCTTGGTCTTTCTTCGTTGTTTATGGCTATTCTACCACTCCTTAGTCTCATGCAACAAATTTAGAGAGATAGTAAAATGAAGAACAAAAAATTTTAGAAAGAAAAAAATGTTTTTAACAATAGCATTGTCCCAGTGGACATGCCAATTCGTTTACTATGAAAATTGGTAAACAACCGCTGGTCTCCAAAAATGGTTTACTTTACAGGATCAACCAGTGAATCGTAGGACATGTGTTATTGTTTAAAAAAATTTCTGAAAGTCTATGAACATTTCGACAATGTAGATGATTAGAGAAGATTGATTAAAGTTTTGAAAGTTTAAAAGTAAAATGCAGAATTTGTAAAGGAATTGCAATAAAGAACTTCAAATTAAATTGCAATAGAAAAAGTAATTGATAAAACTGAAAAAATAACTTCAATTAAAATGAAAATATGGTGTTTCAGACGTACATTCTCAACGAACTCGTTTCTTAATTAAACTTAGATACTTTGAGTAATTTGTGAGTATTTGTACAATGATTGAACACACCAAATCCTATACACTAAGACTCCTATTTATAATACGTCGAAAATAACCAGTATGAACAGTCATTTCTCCAGAAAATGATACGTTTCACTTGTATGTCTCCAATTCGCCACAGCTTTACACGCGTCACCTTTGAGAAACGGATAAGGACAAAACTTAGTTATCATCCTTATTCAAAATTCAAACTCTTCGTCGAACGCAAGCTTTAACATTTCCTCCGTCGAAGTGACAATCTAAACTCAGAAAATATTTTTAAGTCCTTATCTAGCGTATCCTTCTTACAAGGACCTCTTCGACCAAGACCTTTACTCATGCTCCTGTCGAATTCCAAAACAACTCAAACATTTCTTTTGCTTATCATACTCCATCAAATATTGGCGTCAAAATTCCCAGCCAACACCTATAAACCGCTTAAACCAAACGCGATTCTCAATGACCGCCTAGATTGGGCCGTCGTTGACCACCTCCTTACACCATTGCCAAGTTTATCCACCGACTGCCGGACCACCGCTTTTGCAACTCCATCGTCGATGTGTCCCCTAACCGCTTCTTTGTAACTTTAGTGCTCTTTATCTTACTTTAACAAACATTTTTAAGAATTTATTTCAAGTAACCTTATTACTACAAACATATTACTAACATTACAAAACTTATATTCTTTAGCGTTCTCAACTTACTTTTAAAAAAAATAATCGACCATTTTAAAATTTTTTACTTGTGCGGAATTTTTCTAACAATTTAGTTTCATATGAAAATACTACAAAGTAATAAAATAATTTTGCAATCTAAATAAAAAAAATCTTTTGAGCTAAGATACTTAAAATAAATAAAAATTAAATGTTTTATTTACTTAACTAAAATTCACATTTCCTGCAAAATTTGTCATTATCAAATTTCAAAATTAAATCAATATATTCATTAAAAAAATGCTTTTAAATTTCTTAACATCTTATAAAAAGTATTTTCAACTCTTATAAGATTCCAAGTTTTCAGTTTTCTTTTATAAAACATTTTTATTTATTTACTTAAATGTCATAAAGTTTCTAAGTCTAAACAATTTACAAAAGTTGACTCCTTGTAGCTTGATTTTTTAAGGTGATTTTCGAAATCTACAATTTTATTAACAAAAATATTCAAATCTTTTAAGTTCTACTAAAAACAAATGAATTTAGCTAATTAATCATCATCTTCGCCAACATATTTTCTCTACCAATTTAAAAGATTGTGAATAAAATAAAAATTTAAAATCTAGAATTATAATTCATAAAATTTATGTCTTACATTCTACCATCATCGAAATCACAATTTTTTCGATTAAAAATTCAACTTCCCAATTCAAACTATTTTTTACCAGAAAACTAAACATAGACATGAGTTATGGTCTTCTCAAAAAAGTCTAGTCTTCGAATAAAAATAAGAAACTGCAATTCAATTTCTTCAATAGTAGTTACCGCAATTCAATTTCTTCAATTCCCACTTAATAGTTCTTTAGATAGATTTTTTCTATAATTATTTGAAATTCTCAACATTTGTCCATTTGTTGCCTTTTCACTGCTGCAGAATTATTGGTGATATTTGGCATTTGGATGGGAAATCTCATCCCTAAGGGTTGGCTAATTCGACCCACATTGTTAATGCCTGAACCAGATCCTTGTAGTGGCGAAGTGACGTTCACCATTGGGTCTGTGAACGTTGATGTTGTATTATGCAAACTTGCCATCACTGAAGTTGGCATGCCATAAGGCTGTTCGCGAGTAGTTAGGGGCATTAAAAACCCAGTCACATAAGGCCTGAATAAACTATTCCCCACCGGATGGGGGTCACTGGTGGACCCTGTGCCCCTAAATAAGACAAAATATGTCTATTTTGGGCAATTGACTGCACAGGCGTCGTACATCCTGTAGATGGTAAAGTTTCAGACACAGACGCTGGAACCGTATCTCCCCTGTCGAAGATGAAGGGGGCGGTTCTCCATTATTTAGTGGATTTTGATTATTTGGTGCATTTTGATTCACCATCCTCCTTACATATCTTCTCCTTGGTCTTTCTTCGTTGTTTATGGCTATTCTACCACTCCTTAGTCTCATGCAACAAATTTAGAGAGATAGTAAAATGAAGAACAAAAAATTTTAGAAAGAAAAAAATGTTTTTAACAATAGCATTGTCCCAGTGGACATGCCAATTCGTTTACTATGAAAATTGGTAAACAACCGCTGGTCTCCAAAAATGGTTTACTTTACAGGATCAACCAGTGAATCGTAGGACATGTGTTATTGTTTAAAAAAATTTCTGAAAGTCTATGAACATTTCGACAATGTAGATGATTAGAGAAGATTGATTAAAGTTTTGAAAGTTTAAAAGTAAAATGCAGAATTTGTAAAGGAATTGCAATAAAGAACTTCAAATTAAATTGCAATAGAAAAAGTAATTGATAAAACTGAAAAAATAACTTCAATTAAAATGAAAATATGGTGTTTCAGACGTACATTCTCAACGAACTCGTTTCTTAATTAAACTTAGATACTTTGAGTAATTTGTGAGTATTTGTACAATGATTGAACACACCAAATCCTATACACTAAGACTCCTATTTATAATACGTCGAAAATAACCACTATGAACAGTCATTTCTCCAGAAAATGATACGTTTCACTTGTATGTCTCCAATTCGCCACAGCTTTACACGCGTCACCTTTGAGAAACGGATAAGGACAAAACTTAGTTATCATCCTTATTCAAAATTCAAACTCTTCGTCGAACGCAACCTTTAACATTTCCTCCGTCGAAGTGACAATCTAAACTCAGAAAATATTTTTAAGTCCTTATCTAGCGTATCCTTCTTACAAGGACCTCTTCGACCAAGACCTTTACTCATGCTCCTGTCGAATTCCAAAACAACTCAAACATTTCTTTTGCTTATCATACTCCATCAAATATTGGCGTCAAAATTCCCAGCCAACACCTATAAACCGCTTAAACCAAACGCGATTCTCAATGACCGCCTAGATTGGGCCGTCGTTGACCACCTCCTTACACCATTGCCAAGTTTATCCACCGACTGCCGGACCACCGCTTTTGCAACTCCATCGTCGATGTGTCCCCTAACCGCTTCTTTGTAACTTTAGTGCTCTTTATCTTACTTTAACAAACATTTTTAAGAATTTATTTCAAGTAACCTTATTACTACAAACATATTACTAACATTACAAAACTTATATTCTTTAGCGTTCTCAACTTACTTTTAAAAAAAATAATCGACCATTTTAAAATTTTTTACTTGTGCGGAATTTTTCTAACAATTTAGTTTCATATGAAAATACTACAAAGTAATAAAATAATTTTGCAATCTAAATAAAAAAAATCTTTTGAGCTAAGATACTTAAAATAAATAAAAATTAAATGTTTTATTTACTTAACTAAAATTCACATTTCCTGCAAAATTTGCCATTATCAAATTTCAAAATTAAATCAATATATTCATTAAAAAAATCCTTTTAAATTTCTTAACATCTTATAAAAAGTATTTTCAACTCTTATAAGATTCCAAGTTTTCAGTTTTCTTTTATAAAACATTTTTATTTATTTACTTAAATGTCATAAAGTTTCTAAGTCTAAACAATTTACCAAAGTTGACTCCTTGTAACTTGATTTTTTAAGGTGATTTTCGAAATCTACAATTTTATTAACAAAAATATTCAAATCTTTTAAGTTCTACTAAAAACAAATGAATTTAGCTAATTAATCATCATCTTCGCCAACATGTTTTCTCTACCAATTTAAAAGATTGTGAATAAAATAAAAATTTAAAATCTAGAATTATAATTCATAAAATTTATTTCTTACATTCTACCATCATCGAAATCACAATTTTTTCGATTAAAAATTCAACTTCCCAATTCAAACTATTTTTACCAGAAAACTAAACATAGACATGAGTTATGGTCTTCTCAAAAAAGTCTAGTCTTCGAATAAAAATAAGAAACTGCAATTCAATTTCTTCAATAGTAGTTACCGCAATTCAATTTCTTCAATTCCTACTTAATAGTTCTTTAGATAGATTTTTTCTATAATTATTTGAAATTCTCAACATTTGTCCATTTGTTGCCTTTTCACTGCTGCAGAATTATTGGTGATATTTGGCATTTGGATGGGAAATCTCATCCCTAAGGGTTGGCTAATTCGACCCACATTGTTAATGCCTGAACCAGATCCTTGTAGTGGCGAAGTGACGTTCACCACTGGGTCTGCGAACGTTGATGTTGTATTATGCAAACTTGCCATCACTGAAGTTGGCATGCCATAAGGCTGTTCGCGAGTAGTTAGAGGCATTACAAACCCAGTCACATAAGGCCTGAATAAACTATTCCCCACCGGAGGGGGTTCACTGGTGGACCCTGTGCCCCTAAATAAGACAAAATATGTCTATTTTGGGCAATTGACTGCACAGGCGTCGTACATCCTGTAGATGGTAAAGTTTCAGACACAGACGCTGGAACCGTATCTCCCCTGTCGAAGATGAAGGGGGCGGTTCTCCATTATTTAGTGGATTTTGATTATTTGGTGCATTTTGATTCACCATCCTCCTTACATATCTTCTCTTTGGTCTTTCTTCGTTGTTTATGGCTATTCTACCACTCCTTAGTCTCATGCAACAAATTTAGAGAGATAGTAAAATGAAGAACAAAAAATTTTAGAAAGAAAAAAATGTTTTTAACAATAGCATTGTCCCAGTGGACATGCCAATTCGTTTACTATGAAAATTGGTAAACAACCGCTGGTCTCCAAAAATGGTTTACTTTACAGGATCAACCAGTGAATCGTAGGACCTGTGTTATTGTTTAAAAAAATTTCTGAAAGTCTATGAACATTTCGACAATGTAGATGATTAGAGAAGATTGATTAAAGTTTTGAAAGTTTAAAAGTAAAATGCAGAATTTGTAAAGGAATTGCAATAAAGAACTTCAAATTAAATTGCAATAGAAAAAGTAATTGATAAAACTGAAAAAATAACTTCAATTAAAATGAAAATATGGTGTTTCAGACGTACATTCTCAACGAACTCGTTTCTTAATTAAACTTAGATACTTTGAGTAATTTGTGAGTATTTGTACAATGATTGAACACACCAAATCCTATACACTAAGACTCCTATTTATAATACGTCGAAAATAACCACTATGAACAGTCATTTCTCCAGAAAATGATACGTTTCACTTGTATGTCTCCAATTCGCCACAGCTTTACACGCGTCACCTTTGAGAAACGGATAAGGACAAAACTTAGTTATCATCCTTATTCAAAATTCAAACTCTTCGTCGAACGCAACCTTTAACATTTCCTCCGTCGAAGTGACAATCTAAACTCAGAAAATATTTTTAAGTCCTTATCTAGCGTATCCTTCTTACAAGGACCTCTTCGACCAAGACCTTTACTCATGCTCCTGTCGAATTCCAAAACAACTCAAACATTTCTTTTGCTTATCATACTCCATCAAATATTGGCGTCAAAATTCCCAGCCAACACCTATAAACCGCTTAAACCAAACGCGATTCTCAATGACCGCCTAGATTGGGCCGTCGTTGACCACCTCCTTACACCATTGCCAAGTTTATCCACCGACTGTCGGACCACCGCTTTTGCAACTCCATCGTCGATGTGTCCCCTAACCGCTTCTTTGTAACTTTAGTGCTCTTTATCTTACTTTAACAAACATTTTTAAGAATTTATTTCAAGTAACCTTATTACTACAAACATATTACTAACATTACAAAACTTATATTCTTTAGCGTTCTCAACTTACTTTTAAAAAAAATAATCGACCATTTTAAAATTTTTTACTTGTGCGGAATTTTTCTAACAATTTAGTTTCATATGAAAATACTACAAAGTAATAAAATAATTTTGCAATCTAAATAAAAAAAATCTTTTGAGCTAAGATACTTAAAATAAATAAAAATTAAATGTTTTATTTACTTAACTAAAATTCACATTTCCTGCAAAATTTGCCATTATCAAATTTCAAAATTAAATCAATATATTCATTAAAAAAATCCTTTTAAATTTCTTAACATCTTATAAAAAGTATTTTCAACTCTTATAAGATTCCAAGTTTTCAGTTTTCTTTTATAAAACATTTTTATTTATTTACTTAAATGTCATAAAGTTTCTAAGTCTAAACAATTTACAAAAGTTGACTCCTTGTAACTTGATTTTTTAAGGTGATTTTCGAAATCTACAATTTTATTAACAAAAATATTCAAATCTTTTAAGTTCTACTAAAAACAAATGAATTTAGCTAATTAATCATCATCTTCGCCAACATGTTTTCTCTACCAATTTAAAAGATTGTGAATAAAATAAAAATTTAAAATCTAGAATTATAATTCATAAAATTTATTTCTTACATTCTACCATCATCGAAATCACAATTTTTTCGATTAAAAATTCAACTTCCCAATTCAAACTATTTTTACCAGAAAACTAAACATAGACATGAGTTATGGTCTTCTAAAAAAAGTCTAGTCTTCGAATAAAAATAAGAAACTGCAATTCAATTTCTTCAATAGTAGTTACCGCAATTCAATTTCTTCAATTCCTACTTAATAGTTCTTTAGATAGATTTTTTCTATAATTATTTGAAATTCTCAACATTTGTCCATTTGTTGCCTTTTCACTGCTGCAGAATTATTGGTGATATTTGGCATTTGGATGGGAAATCTCATCCCTAAGGGTTGGCTAATTCGACCCACATTGTTAATGCCTGAACCAGATCCTTGTAGTGGCGAAGTGACGTTCACCACTGGGTCTGCGAACGTTGATGTTGTATTATGCAAACTTGCCATCACTGAAGTTGGCATGCCATAAGGCTGTTCGCGAGTAGTTAGAGGCATTACAAACCCAGTCACATAAGGCCTGAATAAACTATTCCCCACCGGAGGGGGTTCACTGGTGGACCCTGTGCCCCTAAATAAGACAAAATATGTCTATTTTGGGCAATTGACTGCACAGGCGTCGTACATCCTGTAGATGGTAAAGTTTCAGACACAGACGCTGGAACCGTATCTCCCCTGTCGAAGATGAAGGGGGCGGTTCTCCATTATTTAGTGGATTTTGATTATTTGGTGCATTTTGATTCACCATCCTCCTTACATATCTTCTCTTTGGTCTTTCTTCGTTGTTTATGGCTATTCTACCACTCCTTAGTCTCATGCAACAAATTTAGAGAGATAGTAAAATGAAGAACAAAAAATTTTAGAAAGAAAAAAATGTTTTTAACAATAGCATTGTCCCAGTGGACATGCCAATTCGTTTACTATGAAAATTGGTAAACAACCGCTGGTCTCCAAAAATGGTTTACTTTACAGGATCAACCAGTGAATCGTAGGACCTGTGTTATTGTTTAAAAAAATTTCTGAAAGTCTATGAACATTTCGACAATGTAGATGATTAGAGAAGATTGATTAAAGTTTTGAAAGTTTAAAAGTAAAATGCAGAATTTGTAAAGGAATTGCAATAAAGAACTTCAAATTAAATTGCAATAGAAAAAGTAATTGATAAAACTGAAAAAATAACTTCAATTAAAATGAAAATATGGTGTTTCAGACGTACATTCTCAACGAACTCGTTTCTTAATTAAACTTAGATACTTTGAGTAATTTGTGAGTATTTGTACAATGATTGAACACACCAAATCCTATACACTAAGACTCCTATTTATAATACGTCGAAAATAACCACTATGAACAGTCATTTCTCCAGAAAATGATACGTTTCACTTGTATGTCTCCAATTCGCCACAGCTTTACACGCGTCACCTTTGAGAAACGGATAAGGACAAAACTTAGTTATCATCCTTATTCAAAATTCAAACTCTTCGTCGAACGCAACCTTTAACATTTCCTCCGTCGAAGTGACAATCTAAACTCAGAAAATATTTTTAAGTCCTTATCTAGCGTATCCTTCTTACAAGGACCTCTTCGACCAAGACCTTTACTCATGCTCCTGTCGAATTCCAAAACAACTCAAACATTTCTTTTGCTTATCATACTCCATCAAATATTGGCGTCAAAATTCCCAGCCAACACCTATAAACCGCTTAAACCAAACGCGATTCTCAATGACCGCCTAGATTGGGCCGTCGTTGACCACCTCCTTACACCATTGCCAAGTTTATCCACCGACTGCCGGACCACCGCTTTTGCAACTCCATCGTCGATGTGTCCCCTAACCGCTTCTTTGTAACTTTAGTGCTCTTTATCTTACTTTAACAAACATTTTTAAGAATTTATTTCAAGTAACCTTATTACTACAAACATATTACTAACATTACAAAACTTATATTCTTTAGCGTTCTCAACTTACTTTTAAAAAAAATAATCGACCATTTTAAAATTTTTTACTTGTGCGGAATTTTTCTAACAATTTAGTTTCATATGAAAATACTACAAAGTAATAAAATAATTTTGCAATCTAAATAAAAAAAATCTTTTGAGCTAAGATACTTAAAATAAATAAAAATTAAATGTTTTATTTACTTAACTAAAATTCACATTTCCTGCAAAATTTGCCATTATCAAATTTCAAAATTAAATCAATATATTCATTAAAAAAATCCTTTTAAATTTCTTAACATCTTATAAAAAGTATTTTCAACTCTTATAAGATTCCAAGTTTTCAGTTTTCTTTTATAAAACATTTTTATTTATTTACTTAAATGTCATAAAGTTTCTAAGTCTAAACAATTTACAAAAGTTGACTCCTTGTAACTTGATTTTTTAAGGTGATTTTCGAAATCTACAATTTTATTAACAAAAATATTCAAATCTTTTAAGTTCTACTAAAAACAAATGAATTTAGCTAATTAATCATCATCTTCGCCAACATGTTTTCTCTACCAATTTAAAAGATTGTGAATAAAATAAAAATTTAAAATCTAGAATTATAATTCATAAAATTTATTTCTTACATTCTACCATCATCGAAATCACAATTTTTTCGATTAAAAATTCAACTTCCCAATTCAAACTATTTTTACCAGAAAACTAAACATAGACATGAGTTATGGTCTTCTCAAAAAAGTCTAGTCTTCGAATAAAAATAAGAAACTGCAATTCAATTTCTTCAATAGTAGTTACCGCAATTCAATTTCTTCAATTCCTACTTAATAGTTCTTTAGATAGATTTTTTCTATAATTATTTGAAATTCTCAACATTTGTCCATTTGTTGCCTTTTCACTGCTGCAGAATTATTGGTGATATTTGGCATTTGGATGGGAAATCTCATCCCTAAGGGTTGGCTAATTCGACCCACATTGTTAATGCCTGAATCAGATCCTTGTAGTGGCGAAGTGACGTTCACCACTGGGTCTGCGAACGTTGATGTTGTATTATGCAAACTTGCCATCACTGAAGTTGGAATGCCATAAGGCTGTTCGCGAGTAGTTAGAGGCATTACAAACCCAGTCACATAAGGCCTGAATAAACTATTCCCCACCGGAGGGGGGTCACTGGTGGACCCTGTGCCCCTAAATAAGACAAAATATGTCTATTTTGGGCAATTGACTGCACAGGCGTCGTACATCCTGTAGATGGTAAAGTTTCAGACACAGACGCTGGAACCGTATCTCCCCTGTCGAAGATGAAGGGGGCGGTTCTCCATTATTTAGTGGATTTTGATTATTTGGTGCATTTTGATTCACCATCCTCCTTACATATCTTCTCTTTGGTCTTTCTTCGTTGTTTATGGCTATTCTACCACTCCTTAGTCTCATGCAACAAAATTAGAGAGATAGTAAAATGAAGAACAAAAAATTTTAGAAAGAAAAAAATGTTTTTAACAATAGCATTGTCCCAGTGGACATGCCAATTCGTTTACTATGAAAATTGGTAAACAACCGCTGGTCTCCAAAAATGGTTTACTTTACAGGATCAACCAGTGAATCGTAGGACATGTGTTATTGTTTAAAAGAATTTCTGAAAGTCTATGAACATTTCGACAATGTAGATGATTAGAGAAGATTGATTAAAGTTTTGAAAGTTTAAAAGTAAAATGCAGAATTTGTAAAGGAATTGCAATAAAGAACTTCAAATTAAATTGCAATAGAAAAAGTAATTGATAAAACTGAAAAAATAACTTCAATTAAAATGAAAATATGGTGTTTCAGACGTAAATTCTCAACGAACTCGTTTCTTAATTAAACTTAGATACTTTGAGTAATTTGTGAGTATTTGTACAATGATTGAACACACCAAATCCTATACACTAAGACTCCTATTTATAATACGTCGAAAATAACCACTATGAACAGTCATTTCTCCAGAAAATGATACGTTTCACTTGTATGTCTCCAATTCGCCACAGCTTTACACGCGTCACCTTTGAGAAACGGATAAGGACAAAACTTAGTTATCATCCTTATTCAAAATTCAAACTCTTCGTCGAACGCAACCTTTAACATTTCCTCCGTCGAAGTGACAATCTAAACTCAGAAAATATTTTTAAGTCCTTATCTAGCGTATCCTTCTTACAAGGACCTCTTCGACCAAGACCTTTACTCATGCTCCTGTCGAATTCCAAAACAACTCAAACATTTCTTTTGCTTATCATACTCCATCAAATATTGGCGTCAAAATTCCCCGCCAACACCTATAAACCGCTTAAACCAAACGCGATTCTCAATGACCGCCTAGATTGGGCCGTCGTTGACCACCTCCTTACACCATTGCCAAGTTTATCCACCGACTGCCGGACCACCGCTTTTGCAACTCCATCGTCGATGTGTCCCCTAACCGCTTCTTTGTAACTTTAGTGCTCTTTATCTTACTTTAACAAACATTTTTAAGAATTTATTTCAAGTAACCTTATTACTACAAACATATTACTAACATTACAAAACTTATATTCTTTAGCGTTCTCAACTTACTTTTAAAAAAAATAATCGACCATTTTAAAATTTTTTACTTGTGCGGAATTTTTCTAACAATTTAGTTTCATATGAAAATACTACAAAGTAATAAAATAATTTTGCAATCTAAATAAAAAAAATCTTTTGAGCTAAGATACTTAAAATAAATAAAAATTAAATGTTTTATTTACTTAACTAAAATTCACATTTCCTGCAAAATTTGCCATTATCAAATTTCAAAATTAAATCAATATATTCATTAAAAAAATCCTTTTAAATTTCTTAACATCTTATAAAAAGTATTTTCAACTCTTATAAGATTCCAAGTTTTCAGTTTTCTTTTATAAAACATTTTTATTTATTTACTTAAATGTCATAAAGTTTCTAAGTCTAAACAATTTACAAAAGTTGACTCCTTGTAACTTGATTTTTTAAGGTGATTTTCGAAATCTACAATTTTATTAACAAAAATATTCAAATCTTTTAAGTTCTACTAAAAACAAATGAATTTAGCTAATTAATCATCATCTTCGCCAACATGTTTTCTCTACCAATTTAAAAGATTGTGAATAAAATAAAAATTTAAAATCTAGAATTATAATTCATAAAATTTATTTCTTACATTCTACCATCATCGAAATCACAATTTTTTCGATTAAAAATTCAACTTCCCAATTCAAACTATTTTTACCAGAAAACTAAACATAGACATGAGTTATGGTCTTCTCAAAAAAGTCTAGTCTTCGAATAAAAATAAGAAACTGCAATTCAATTTCTTCAATAGTAGTTACCGCAATTCAATTTCTTCAATTCCTACTTAATAGTTCTTTAGATAGATTTTTTCTATAATTATTTGAAATTCTCAACATTTGTCCATTTGTTGCCTTTTCACTGCTGCAGAATTATTGGTGATATTTGGCATTTGGATGGGAAATCTCATCCCTAAGGGTTGGCTAATTCGACCCACATTGTTAATGCCTGAATCAGATCCTTGTAGTGGCGAAGTGACGTTCACCACTGGGTCTGCGAACGTTGATGTTGTATTATGCAAACTTGCCATCACTGAAGTTGGAATGCCATAAGGCTGTTCGCGAGTAGTTAGAGGCATTACAAACCCAGTCACATAAGGCCTGAATAAACTATTCCCCACCGGAGGGGGGTCACTGGTGGACCCTGTGCCCCTAAATAAGACAAAATATGTCTATTTTGGGCAATTGACTGCACAGGCGTCGTACATCCTGTAGATGGTAAAGTTTCAGACACAGACGCTGGAACCGTATCTCCCCTGTCGAAGATGAAGGGGGCGGTTCTCCATTATTTAGTGGATTTTGATTATTTGGTGCATTTTGATTCACCATCCTCCTTACATATCTTCTCTTTGGTCTTTCTTCGTTGTTTATGGCTATTCTACCACTCCTTAGTCTCATGCAACAAATTTAGAGAGATAGTAAAATGAAGAACAAAAAATTTTAGAAAGAAAAAAATGTTTTTAACAATAGCATTGTCCCAGTGGACATGCCAATTCGTTTACTATGAAAATTGGTAAACAACCGCTGGTCTCCAAAAATGGTTTACTTTACAGGATCAACCAGTGAATCGTAGGACCTGTGTTATTGTTTAAAAAAATTTCTGAAAGTCTATGAACATTTCGACAATGTAGATGATTAGAGAAGATTGATTAAAGTTTTGAAAGTTTAAAAGTAAAATGCAGAATTTGTAAAGGAATTGCAATAAAGAACTTCAAATTAAATTGCAATAGAAAAAGTAATTGATAAAACTGAAAAAATAACTTCAATTAAAATGAAAATATGGTGTTTCAGACGTACATTCTCAACGAACTCGTTTCTTAATTAAACTTAGATACTTTGAGTAATTTGTGAGTATTTGTACAATGATTGAACACACCAAATCCTATACACTAAGACTCCTATTTATAATACGTCGAAAATAACCACTATGAACAGTCATTTCTCCAGAAAATGATACGTTTCACTTGTATGTCTCCAATTCGCCACAGCTTTACACGCGTCACCTTTGAGAAACTGATAAGGACAAAACTTAGTTATCATCCTTATTCAAAATTCAAACTCTTCGTCGAACGCAACCTTTAACATTTCCTCCGTCGAAGTGACAATCTAAACTCAGAAAATATTTTTAAGTCCTTATCTAGCGTATCCTTCTTACAAGGACCTCTTCGACCAAGACCTTTACTCATGCTCCTGTCGAATTCCAAAACAACTCAAACATTTCTTTTGCTTATCATACTCCATCAAATATTGGCGTCAAAATTCCCAGCCAACACCTATAAACCGCTTAAACCAAACGCGATTCTCAATGACCGCCTAGATTGGGCCGTCGTTGACCACCTCCTTACACCATTGCCAAGTTTATCCACCGACTGCCGGACCACCGCTTTTGCAACTCCATCGTCGATGTGTCCCCTAACCGCTTCTTTGTAACTTTAGTGCTCTTTATCTTACTTTAACAAACATTTTTAAGAATTTATTTCAAGTAACCTTATTACTACAAACATATTACTAACATTACAAAACTTATATTCTTTAGCGTTCTCAACTTACTTTTAAAAAAAATAATCGACCATTTTAAAATTTTTTACTTGTGCGGAATTTTTCTAACAATTTAGTTTCATATGAAAATACTACAAAGTAATAAAATAATTTTGCAATCTAAATAAAAAAAATCTTTTGAGCTAAGATACTTAAAATAAATAAAAATTAAATGTTTTATTTACTTAACTAAAATTCACATTTCCTGCAAAATTTGCCATTATCAAATTTCAAAATTAAATCAATATATTCATTAAAAAAATCCTTTTAAATTTCTTAACATCTTATAAAAAGTATTTTCAACTCTTATAAGATTCCAAGTTTTCAGTTTTCTTTTATAAAACATTTTTATTTATTTACTTAAATGTCATAAAGTTTCTAAGTCTAAACAATTTACAAAAGTTGACTCCTTGTAACTTGATTTTTTAAGGTGATTTTCGAAATCTACAATTTTATTAACAAAAATATTCAAATCTTTTAAGTTCTACTAAAAACAAATGAATTTAGCTAATTAATCATCATCTTCGCCAACATGTTTTCTCTACCAATTTAAAAGATTGTGAATAAAATAAAAATTTAAAATCTAGAATTATAATTCATAAAATTTATTTCTTACATTCTACCATCATCGAAATCACAATTTTTTCGATTAAAAATTCAACTTCCCAATTCAAACTATTTTTACCAGAAAACTAAACATAGACATGAGTTATGGTCTTCTCAAAAAAGTCTAGTCTTCGAATAAAAATAAGAAACTGCAATTCAATTTCTTCAATAGTAGTTACCGCAATTCAATTTCTTCAATTCCTACTTAATAGTTCTTTAGATAGATTTTTTCTATAATTATTTGAAATTCTCAACATTTGTCCATTTGTTGCCTTTTCACTGCTGCAGAATTATTGGTGATATTTGGCATTTGGATGGGAAATCTCATCCCTAAGGGTTGGCTAATTCGACCCACATTGTTAATGCCTGAATCAGATCCTTGTAGTGGCGAAGTGACGTTCACCACTGGGTCTGCGAACGTTGATGTTGTATTATGCAAACTTGCCATCACTGAAGTTGGAATGCCATAAGGCTGTTCGCGAGTAGTTAGAGGCATTACAAACCCAGTCACATAAGGCCTGAATAAACTATTCCCCACCGGAGGGGGGTCACTGGTGGACCCTGTGCCCCTAAATAAGACAAAATATGTCTATTTTGGGCAATTGACTGCACAGGCGTCGTACATCCTGTAGATGGTAAAGTTTCAGACACAGACGCTGGAACCGTATCTCCCCTGTCGAAGATGAAGGGGGCGGTTCTCCATTATTTAGTGGATTTTGATTATTTGGTGCATTTTGATTCACCATCCTCCTTACATATCTTCTCTTTGGTCTTTCTTCGTTGTTTATGGCTATTCTACCACTCCTTAGTCTCATGCAACAAATTTAGAGAGATAGTAAAATGAAGAACAAAAAATTTTAGAAAGAAAAAAATGTTTTTAACAATAGCATTGTCCCAGTGGACATGCCAATTCGTTTACTATGAAAATTGGTAAACAACCGCTGGTCTCCAAAAATGGTTTACTTTACAGGATCAACCAGTGAATCGTAGGACCTGTGTTATTGTTTAAAAAAATTTCTGAAAGTCTATGAACATTTCGACAATGTAGATGATTAGAGAAGATTGATTAAAGTTTTGAAAGTTTAAAAGTAAAATGCAGAATTTGTAAAGGAATTGCAATAAAGAACTTCAAATTAAATTGCAATAGAAAAAGTAATTGATAAAACTGAAAAAATAACTTCAATTAAAATGAAAATATGGTGTTTCAGACGTACATTCTCAACGAACTCGTTTCTTAATTAAACTTAGATACTTTGAGTAATTTGTGAGTATTTGTACAATGATTGAACACACCAAATCCTATACACTAAGACTCCTATTTATAATACGTCGAAAATAACCACTATGAACAGTCATTTCTCCAGAAAATGATACGTTTCACTTGTATGTCTCCAATTCGCCACAGCTTTACACGCGTCACCTTTGAGAAACGGATAAGGACAAAACTTAGTTATCATCCTTATTCAAAATTCAAACTCTTCGTCGAACGCAACCTTTAACATTTCCTCCGTCGAAGTGACAATCTAAACTCAGAAAATATTTTTAAGTCCTTATCTAGCGTATCCTTCTTACAAGGACCTCTTCGACCAAGACCTTTACTCATGCTCCTGTCGAATTCCAAAACAACTCAAACATTTCTTTTGCTTATCATACTCCATCAAATATTGGCGTCAAAATTCCCAGCCAACACCTATAAACCGCTTAAACCAAATGCGATTCTCAATGACCGCCTAGATTGGGCCGTCGTTGACCACCTCCTTACACCATTGCCAAGTTTATCCACCGACTGTCGGACCACCGCTTTTGCAACTCCATCGTCGATGTGTCCCCTAACCGCTTCTTTGTAACTTTAGTGCTCTTTATCTTACTTTAACAAACATTTTTAAGAATTTATTTCAAGTAACCTTATTACTACAAACATATTACTAACATTACAAAACTTATATTCTTTAGCGTTCTCAACTTACTTTTAAAAAAAATAATCGACCATTTTAAAATTTTTTACTTGTGCGGAATTTTTCTAACAATTTAGTTTCATATGAAAATACTACAAAGTAATAAAATAATTTTGCAATCTAAATAAAAAAAATCTTTTGAGCTAAGATACTTAAAATAAATAAAAATTAAATGTTTTATTTACTTAACTAAAATTCACATTTCCTGCAAAATTTGCCATTATCAAATTTCAAAATTAAATCAATATATTCATTAAAAAAATCCTTTTAAATTTCTTAACATCTTATAAAAAGTATTTTCAACTCTTATAAGATTCCAAGTTTTCAGTTTTCTTTTATAAAACATTTTTATTTATTTACTTAAATGTCATAAAGTTTCTAAGTCTAAACAATTTACAAAAGTTGACTCCTTGTAACTTGATTTTTTAAGGTGATTTTCGAAATCTACAATTTTATTAACAAAAATATTCAAATCTTTTAAGTTCTACTAAAAACAAATGAATTTAGCTAATTAATCATCATCTTCGCCAACATGTTTTCTCTACCAATTTAAAAGATTGTGAATAAAATAAAAATTTAAAATCTAGAATTATAATTCATAAAATTTATTTCTTACATTCTACCATCATCGAAATCACAATTTTTTCGATTAAAAATTCAACTTCCCAATTCAAACTATTTTTACCAGAAAACTAAACATAGACATGAGTTATGGTCTTCTCAAAAAAGTCTAGTCTTCGAATAAAAATAAGAAACTGCAATTCAATTTCTTCAATAGTAGTTACCGCAATTCAATTTCTTCAATTCCTACTTAATAGTTCTTTAGATAGATTTTTTCTATAATTATTTGAAATTCTCAACATTTGTCCATTTGTTGCCTTTTCACTGCTGCAGAATTATTGGTGATATTTGGCATTTGGATGGGAAATCTCATCCCTAAGGGTTGGCTAATTCGACCCACATTGTTAATGCCTGAATCAGATCCTTGTAGTGGCGAAGTGACGTTCACCACTGGGTCTGCGAACGTTGATGTTGTATTATGCAAACTTGCCATCACTGAAGTTGGAATGCCATAAGGCTGTTCGCGAGTAGTTAGAGGCATTACAAACCCAGTCACATAAGGCCTGAATAAACTATTCCCCACCGGAGGGGGGTCACTGGTGGACCCTGTGCCCCTAAATAAGACAAAATATGTCTATTTTGGGCAATTGACTGCACAGGCGTCGTACATCCTGTAGATGGTAAAGTTTCAGACACAGACGCTGGAACCGTATCTCCCCTGTCGAAGATGAAGGGGGCGGTTCTCCATTATTTAGTGGATTTTGATTATTTGGTGCATTTTGATTCACCATCCTCCTTACATATCTTCTCTTTGGTCTTTCTTCGTTGTTTATGGCTATTCTACCACTCCTTAGTCTCATGCAACAAATTTAGAGAGATAGTAAAATGAAGAACAAAAAATTTTAGAAAGAAAAAAATGTTTTTAACAATAGCATTGTCCCAGTGGACATGCCAATTCGTTTACTATGAAAATTGGTAAACAACCGCTGGTCTCCAAAAATGGTTTACTTTACAGGATCAACCAGTGAATCGTAGGACCTGTGTTATTGTTTAAAAAAATTTCTGAAAGTCTATGAACATTTCGACAATGTAGATGATTAGAGAAGATTGATTAAAGTTTTGAAAGTTTAAAAGTAAAATGCAGAATTTGTAAAGGAATTGCAATAAAGAACTTCAAATTAAATTGCAATAGAAAAAGTAATTGATAAAACTGAAAAAATAACTTCAATTAAAATGAAAATATGGTGTTTCAGACGTACATTCTCAACGAACTCGTTTCTTAATTAAACTTAGATACTTTGAGTAATTTGTGAGTATTTGTACAATGATTGAACACACCAAATCCTATACACTAAGACTCCTATTTATAATACGTCGAAAATAACCACTATGAACAGTCATTTCTCCAGAAAATGATACGTTTCACTTGTATGTCTCCAATTCGCCACAGCTTTACACGCGTCACCTTTGAGAAACGGATAAGGACAAAACTTAGTTATCATCCTTATTCAAAATTCAAACTCTTCGTCGAACGCAACCTTTAACATTTCCTCCGTCGAAGTGACAATCTAAACTCAGAAAATATTTTTAAGTCCTTATCTAGCGTATCCTTCTTACAAGGACCTCTTCGACCAAGACCTTTACTCATGCTCCTGTCGAATTCCAAAACAACTCAAACATTTCTTTTGCTTATCATACTCCATCAAATATTGGCGTCAAAATTCCCAGCCAACACCTATAAACCGCTTAAACCAAATGCGATTCTCAATGACCGCCTAGATTGGGCCGTCGTTGACCACCTCCTTACACCATTGCCAAGTTTATCCACCGACTGTCGGACCACCGCTTTTGCAACTCCATCGTCGATGTGTCCCCTAACCGCTTCTTTGTAACTTTAGTGCTCTTTATCTTACTTTAACAAACATTTTTAAGAATTTATTTCAAGTAACCTTATTACTACAAACATATTACTAACATTACAAAACTTATATTCTTTAGCGTTCTCAACTTACTTTTAAAAAAAATAATCGACCATTTTAAAATTTTTTACTTGTGCGGAATTTTTCTAACAATTTAGTTTCATATGAAAATACTACAAAGTAATAAAATAATTTTGCAATCTAAATAAAAAAAATCTTATGAGCTAAGATACTTAAAATAAATAAAAATTAAATGTTTTATTTACTTAACTAAAATTCACATTTCCTGCAAAATTTGCCATTATCAAATTTCAAAATTAAATCAATATATTCATTAAAAAAATCCTTTTAAATTTCTTAACATCTTATAAAAAGTATTTTCAACTCTTATAAGATTCCAAGTTTTCAGTTTTCTTTTATAAAACATTTTTATTTATTTACTTAAATGTCATAAAGTTTCTAAGTCTAAACAATTTACAAAAGTTGACTCCTTGTAACTTGATTTTTTAAGGTGATTTTCGAAATCTACAATTTTATTAACAAAAATATTCAAATCTTTTAAGTTCTACTAAAAACAAATGAATTTAGCTAATTAATCATCATCTTCGCCAACATGTTTTCTCTACCAATTTAAAAGATTGTGAATAAAATAAAAATTTAAAATCTAGAATTATAATTCATAAAATTTATTTCTTACATTCTACCATCATCGAAATCACAATTTTTTCGATTAAAAATTCAACTTCCCAATTCAAACTATTTTTACCAGAAAACTAAACATAGACATGAGTTATGGTCTTCTCAAAAAAGTCTAGTCTTCGAATAAAAATAAGAAACTGCAATTCAATTTCTTCAATAGTAGTTACCGCAATTCAATTTCTTCAATTCCTACTTAATAGTTCTTTAGATAGATTTTTTCTATAATTATTTGAAATTCTCAACATTTGTCCATTTGTTGCCTTTTCACTGCTGCAGAATTATTGGTGATATTTGGCATTTGGATGGGAAATCTCATCCCTAAGGGTTGGCTAATTCGACCCACATTGTTAATGCCTGAACCAGATCCTTGTAGTGGCGAAGTGACGTTCACCACTGGGTCTGCGAACGTTGATGTTGTATTATGCAAACTTGCCATCACTGAAGTTGGCATGCCATAAGGCTGTTCGCGAGTAGTTAGAGGCATTACAAACCCAGTCACATAAGGCCTGAATAAACTATTCCCCACCGGAGGGGGTTCACTGGTGGACCCTGTGCCCCTAAATAAGACAAAATATGTCTATTTTGGGCAATTGACTGCACAGGCGTCGTACATCCTGTAGATGGTAAAGTTTCAGACACAGACGCTGGAACCGTATCTCCCCTGTCGAAGATGAAGGGGGCGGTTCTCCATTATTTAGTGAATTTTGATTATTTGGTGCATTTTGATTCACCATCCTCCTTACATATCTTCTCTTTGGTCTTTCTTCGTTGTTTATGGCTATTCTACCACTCCTTAGTCTCATGCAACAAATTTAGAGAGATAGTAAAATGAAGAACAAAAAATATTAGAAAGAAAAAAATGTTTTTAACAATAGCATTGTCCCAGTGGACATGCCAATTCGTTTACTATGAAAATTGGTAAACAACCGCTGGTCTCCAAAAATGGTTTACTTTACAGGATCAACCAGTGAATCGTAGGACATGTGTTATTGTTTAAAAAAAATTCTGAAAGTCTATGAACATTTCGACAATGTAGATGATTAGAGAAGATTGATTAAAGTTTTGAAAGTTTAAAAGTAAAATGCAGAATTTGTAAAGGAGTTGCAATAAAGAACTTTAAATTAAATTGCAATAGAAAAAGTAATTGATAAAACTGAAAAAATAACTTCAATTAAAATGAAAATATGGTGTTTCAGACGTACATTCTCAACGAACTCGTTTCTTAATTAAACTTAGATACTTTGAGTAATTTGTGAGTATTTGTACAATGATTGAACACACCAAATCCTATACACTAAGACTCCTATTTATAATACGTCGAAAATAACCACTATGAACAGTCATTTCTCTAGAAAATGATACGTTTCACTTGTATGTCTCCAATTCGCCACAGCTTTACACGCGTCACCTTTGAGAAACGGATAAGGACAAAACTTAGTTATCATCCTTATTCAAAATTCAAACTCTTCGTCGAACGCAACCTTTAACATTTCCTCCGTCGAAGTGACAATCTAAACTCAGAAAATATTTTTAAGTCCTTATCTAGCGTATCCTTCTTACAAGGACCTCTTCGACCAAGACCTTTACTCATGCTCCTGTCGAATTCCAAAACAACTCAAACATTTCTTTTGCTTATCATACTCCATCAAATATTGGCGTCAAAATTCCCAGCCAACACCTATAAACCGCTTAAACCAAACGCGATTCTCAATGACCGCCTAGATTGGGCCGTCGTTGACCACCTCCTTACACCATTGCCAAGTTTATCCACCGACTGCCGGACCACCGCTTTTGCAACTCCATCGTCGATGTGTCCCCTAACCGCTTCTTTGTAACTTTAGTGCTCTTTATCTTACTTTAACAAACATTTTTAAGAATTTATTTCAAGTAACCTTATTACTACAAACATATTACTAACATTACAAAACTTATATTCTTTAGCGTTCTCAACTTACTTTTAAAAAAAATAATCGACCATTTTAAAATTTTTTACTTGTGCGGAATTTTTCTAACAATTTAGTTTCATATGAAAATACTACAAAGTAATAAAATAATTTTGCAATCTAAATAAAAAAAATCTTTTGAGCTAAGATACTTAAAATAAATAAAAATTAAATGTTTTATTTACTTAACTAAAATTCACATTTCCTGCAAAATTTGCCATTATCAAATTTCAAAATTAAATCAATATATTCATTAAAAAAATCCTTTTAAATTTCTTAACATCTTATAAAAAGTATTTTCAACTCTTATAAGATTCCAAGTTTTCAGTTTTCTTTTATAAAACATTTTTATTTATTTACTTAAATGTCATAAAGTTTCTAAGTCTAAACAATTTACAAAAGTTGACTCCTTGTAACTTGATTTTTTAAGGTGATTTTCGAAATCTACAATTTTATTAACAAAAATATTCAAATCTTTTAAGTTCTACTAAAAACAAATGAATTTAGCTAATTAATCATCATCTTCGCCAACATGTTTTCTCTACCAATTTAAAAGATTGTGAATAAAATAAAAATTTAAAATCTAGAATTATAATTCATAAAATTTATTTCTTACATTCTACCATCATCGAAATCACAATTTTTTCGATTAAAAATTCAACTTCCCAATTCAAACTATTTTTACCAGAAAACTAAACATAGACATGAGTTATGGTCTTCTCAAAAAAGTCTAGTCTTCGAATAAAAATAAGAAACTGCAATTCAATTTCTTCAATAGTAGTTACCGCAATTCAATTTCTTCAATTCCTACTTAATAGTTCTTTAGATAGATTTTTTCTATAATTATTTGAAATTCTCAACATTTGTCCATTTGTTGCCTTTTCACTGCTGCAGAATTATTGGTGATATTTGGCATTTGGATGGGAAATCTCATCCCTAAGGGTTGGCTAATTCGACCCACATTGTTAATGCCTGAACCAGATCCTTGTAGTGGCGAAGTGACGTTCACCACTGGGTCTGCGAACGTTGATGTTGTATTATGCAAACTTGCCATCACTGAAGTTGGCATGCCATAAGGCTGTTCGCGAGTAGTTAGAGGCATTACAAACCCAGTCACATAAGGCCTGAATAAACTATTCCCCACCGGAGGGGGTTCACTGGTGGACCCTGTGCCCCTAAATAAGACAAAATATGTCTATTTTGGGCAATTGACTGCACAGGCGTCGTACATCCTGTAGATGGTAAAGTTTCAGACACAGACGCTGGAACCGTATCTCCCCTGTCGAAGATGAAGGGGGCGGTTCTCCATTATTTAGTGGATTTTGATTATTTGGTGCATTTTGATTCACCATCCTCCTTACATATCTTCTCTTTGGTCTTTCTTCGTTGTTTATGGCTATTCTACCACTCCTTAGTCTCATGCAACAAATTTAGAGAGATAGTAAAATGAAGAACAAAAAATTTTAGAAAGAAAAAAATGTTTTTAACAATAGCATTGTCCCAGTGGACATGCCAATTCGTTTACTATGAAAATTGGTAAACAACCGCTGGTCTCCAAAAATGGTTTACTTTACAGGATCAACCAGTGAATCGTAGGACATGTGTTATTGTTTAAAAAAATTTCTGAAAGTCTATGAACATTTCGACAATGTAGATGATTAGAGAAGATTGATTAAAGTTTTGAAAGTTTAAAAGTAAAATGCAGAATTTGTAAAGGAATTGCAATAAAGAACTTCAAATTAAATTGCAATAGAAAAAGTAATTGATAAAACTGAAAAAATAACTTCAATTAAAATGAAAATATGGTGTTTCAGACGTACATTCTCAACGAACTCGTTTCTTAATTAAACTTAGATACTTTGAGTAATTTGTGAGTATTTGTACAATGATTGAACACACCAAATCCTATACACTAAGACTCCTATTTATAATACGTCGAAAATAACCACTATGAACAGTCATTTCTCTAGAAAATGATACGTTTCACTTGTATGTCTCCAATTCGCCACAGCTTTACACGCGTCACCTTTGAGAAACGGATAAGGACAAAACTTAGTTATCATCCTTATTCAAAATTCAAACTCTTCGTCGAACGCAACCTTTAACATTTCCTCCGTCGAAGTGACAATCTAAACTCAGAAAATATTTTTAAGTCCTTATCTAGCGTATCCTTCTTACAAGGACCTCTTCGACCAAGACCTTTACTCATGCTCCTGTCGAATTCCAAAACAACTCAAACATTTCCTTTGCTTATCATACTCCATCAAATATTGGCGTCAAAATTCCCAGCCAACACCTATAAACCGCTTAAACCAAACGCGATTCTCAATGACCGCCTAGATTGGGCCGTCGTTGACCACCTCCTTACACCATTGCCAAGTTTATCCACCGACTGCCGGACCACCGCTTTTGCAACTCCATCGTCGATGTGTCCCCTAACCGCTTCTTTGTAACTTTAGTGCTCTTTATCTTACTTTAACAAACATTTTTAAGAATTTATTTCAAGTAACCTTATTACTACAAACATATTACTAACATTACAAAACTTATATTCTTTAGCGTTCTCAACTTACTTTTAAAAAAAATAATCGACCATTTTAAAATTTTTTACTTGTGCGGAATTTTTCTAACAATTTAGTTTCATATGAAAATACTACAAAGTAATAAAATAATTTTGCAATCTAAATAAAAAAAATCTTTTGAGCTAAGATACTTAAAATAAATAAAAATTAAATGTTTTATTTACTTAACTAAAATTCACATTTCCTGCAAAATTTGCCATTATCAAATTTCAAAATTAAATCAATATATTCATTAAAAAAATCCTTTTAAATTTCTTAACATCTTATAAAAAGTATTTTCAACTCTTATAAGATTCCAAGTTTTCAGTTTTCTTTTATAAAACATTTTTATTTATTTACTTAAATGTCATAAAGTTTCTAAGTCTAAACAATTTACAAAAGTTGACTCCTTGTAACTTGATTTTTTAAGGTGATTTTCGAAATCTACAATTTTATTAACAAAAATATTCAAATCTTTTAAGTTCTACTAAAAACAAATGAATTTAGCTAATTAATCATCATCTTCGCCAACATGTTTTCTCTACCAATTTAAAAGATTGTGAATAAAATAAAAATTTAAAATCTAGAATTATAATTCATAAAATTTATTTCTTACATTCTACCATCATCGAAATCACAATTTTTTCGATTAAAAATTCAACTTCCCAATTCAAACTATTTTTACCAGAAAACTAAACATAGACATGAGTTATGGTCTTCTCAAAAAAGTCTAGTCTTCGAATAAAAATAAGAAACTGCAATTCAATTTCTTCAATAGTAGTTACCGCAATTCAATTTCTTCAATTCCTACTTAATAGTTCTTTAGATAGATTTTTTCTATAATTATTTGAAATTCTCAACATTTGTCCATTTGTTGCCTTTTCACTGCTGCAGAATTATTGGTGATATTTGGCATTTGGATGGGAAATCTCATCCCTAAGGGTTGGCTAATTCGACCCACATTGTTAATGCCTGAACCAGATCCTTGTAGTGGCGAAGTGACGTTCACCACTGGGTCTGCGAACGTTGATGTTGTATTATGCAAACTTGCCATCACTGAAGTTGGCATGCCATAAGGCTGTTCGCGAGTAGTTAGAGGCATTACAAACCCAGTCACATAAGGCCTGAATAAACTATTCCCCACCGGAGGGGGTTCACTGGTGGACCCTGTGCCCCTAAATAAGACAAAATATGTCTATTTTGGGCAATTGACTGCACAGGCGTCGTACATCCTGTAGATGGTAAAGTTTCAGACACAGACGCTGGAACCGTATCTCCCCTGTCGAAGATGAAGGGGGCGGTTCTCCATTATTTAGTGGATTTTGATTATTTGGTGCATTTTGATTCACCATCCTCCTTACATATCTTCTCTTTGGTCTTTCTTCGTTGTTTATGGCTATTCTACCACTCCTTAGTCTCATGCAACAAATTTAGAGAGATAGTAAAATGAAGAACAAAAAATTTTAGAAAGAAAAAAATGTTTTTAACAATAGCATTGTCCCAGTGGACATGCCAATTCGTTTACTATGAAAATTGGTAAACAACCGCTGGTCTCCAAAAATGGTTTACTTTACAGGATCAACCAGTGAATCGTAGGACATGTGTTATTGTTTAAAAAAATTTCTGAAAGTCTATGAACATTTCGACAATGTAGATGATTAGAGAAGATTGATTAAAGTTTTGAAAGTTTAAAAGTAAAATGCAGAATTTGTAAAGGAATTGCAATAAAGAACTTCAAATTAAATTGCAATAGAAAAAGTAATTGATAAAACTGAAAAAATAACTTCAATTAAAATGAAAATATGGTGTTTCAGACGTACATTCTCAACGAACTCGTTTCTTAATTAAACTTAGATACTTTGAGTAATTTGTGAGTATTTGTACAATGATTGAACACACCAAATCCTATACACTAAGACTCCTATTTATAATACGTCGAAAATAACCACTATGAACAGTCATTTCTCTAGAAAATGATACGTTTCACTTGTATGTCTCCAATTCGCCACAGCTTTACACGCGTCACCTTTGAGAAACGGATAAGGACAAAACTTAGTTATCATCCTTATTCAAAATTCAAACTCTTCGTCGAACGCAACCTTTAACATTTCCTCCGTCGAAGTGACAATCTAAACTCAGAAAATATTTTTAAGTCCTTATCTAGCGTATCCTTCTTACAAGGACCTCTTCGACCAAGACCTTTACTCATGCTCCTGTCGAATTCCAAAACAACTCAAACATTTCCTTTGCTTATCATACTCCATCAAATATTGGCGTCAAAATTCCCAGCCAACACCTATAAACCGCTTAAACCAAACGCGATTCTCAATGACCGCCTAGATTGGGCCGTCGTTGACCACCTCCTTACACCATTGCCAAGTTTATCCACCGACTGCCGGACCACCGCTTTTGCAACTCCATCGTCGATGTGTCCCCTAACCGCTTCTTTGTAACTTTAGTGCTCTTTATCTTACTTTAACAAACATTTTTAAGAATTTATTTCAAGTAACCTTATTACTACAAACATATTACTAACATTACAAAACTTATATTCTTTAGCGTTCTCAACTTACTTTTAAAAAAAATAATCGACCATTTTAAAATTTTTTACTTGTGCGGAATTTTTCTAACAATTTAGTTTCATATGAAAATACTACAAAGTAATAAAATAATTTTGCAATCTAAATAAAAAAAATCTTTTGAGCTAAGATACTTAAAATAAATAAAAATTAAATGTTTTATTTACTTAACTAAAATTCACATTTCCTGCAAAATTTGCCATTATCAAATTTCAAAATTAAATCAATATATTCATTAAAAAAATCCTTTTAAATTTCTTAACATCTTATAAAAAGTATTTTCAACTCTTATAAGATTCCAAGTTTTCAGTTTTCTTTTATAAAACATTTTTATTTATTTACTTAAATGTCATAAAGTTTCTAAGTCTAAACAATTTACAAAAGTTGACTCCTTGTAACTTGATTTTTTAAGGTGATTTTCGAAATCTACAATTTTATTAACAAAAATATTCAAATCTTTTAAGTTCTACTAAAAACAAATGAATTTAGCTAATTAATCATCATCTTCGCCAACATGTTTTCTCTACCAATTTAAAAGATTGTGAATAAAATAAAAATTTAAAATCTAGAATTATAATTCATAAAATTTATTTCTTACATTCTACCATCATCGAAATCACAATTTTTTCGATTAAAAATTCAACTTCCCAATTCAAACTATTTTTACCAGAAAACTAAACATAGACATGAGTTATGGTCTTCTCAAAAAAGTCTAGTCTTCGAATAAAAATAAGAAACTGCAATTCAATTTCTTCAATAGTAGTTACCGCAATTCAATTTCTTCAATTCCTACTTAATAGTTCTTTAGATAGATTTTTTCTATAATTATTTGAAATTCTCAACATTTGTCCATTTGTTGCCTTTTCACTGCTGCAGAATTATTGGTGATATTTGGCATTTGGATGGGAAATCTCATCCCTAAGGGTTGGCTAATTCGACCCACATTGTTAATGCCTGAACCAGATCCTTGTAGTGGCGAAGTGACGTTCACCACTGGGTCTGCGAACGTTGATGTTGTATTATGCAAACTTGCCATCACTGAAGTTGGCATGCCATAAGGCTGTTCGCGAGTAGTTAGAGGCATTACAAACCCAGTCACATAAGGCCTGAATAAACTATTCCCCACCGGAGGGGGTTCACTGGTGGACCCTGTGCCCCTAAATAAGACAAAATATGTCTATTTTGGGCAATTGACTGCACAGGCGTCGTACATCCTGTAGATGGTAAAGTTTCAGACACAGACGCTGGAACCGTATCTCCCCTGTCGAAGATGAAGGGGGCGGTTCTCCATTATTTAGTGGATTTTGATTATTTGGTGCATTTTGATTCACCATCCTCCTTACATATCTTCTCTTTGGTCTTTCTTCGTTGTTTATGGCTATTCTACCACTCCTTAGTCTCATGCAACAAATTTAGAGAGATAGTAAAATGAAGAACAAAAAATTTTAGAAAGAAAAAAATGTTTTTAACAATAGCATTGTCCCAGTGGACATGCCAATTCGTTTACTATGAAAATTGGTAAACAACCGCTGGTCTCCAAAAATGGTTTACTTTACAGGATCAACCAGTGAATCGTAGGACATGTGTTATTGTTTAAAAAAATTTCTGAAAGTCTATGAACATTTCGACAATGTAGATGATTAGAGAAGATTGATTAAAGTTTTGAAAGTTTAAAAGTAAAATGCAGAATTTGTAAAGGAATTGCAATAAAGAACTTCAAATTAAATTGCAATAGAAAAAGTAATTGATAAAACTGAAAAAATAACTTCAATTAAAATGAAAATATGGTGTTTCAGACGTACATTCTCAACGAACTCGTTTCTTAATTAAACTTAGATACTTTGAGTAATTTGTGAGTATTTGTACAATGATTGAACACACCAAATCCTATACACTAAGACTCCTATTTATAATACGTCGAAAATAACCACTATGAACAGTCATTTCTCTAGAAAATGATACGTTTCACTTGTATGTCTCCAATTCGCCACAGCTTTACACGCGTCACCTTTGAGAAACGGATAAGGACAAAACTTAGTTATCATCCTTATTCAAAATTCAAACTCTTCGTCGAACGCAACCTTTAACATTTCCTCCGTCGAAGTGACAATCTAAACTCAGAAAATATTTTTAAGTCCTTATCTAGCGTATCCTTCTTACAAGGACCTCTTCGACCAAGACCTTTACTCATGCTCCTGTCGAATTCCAAAACAACTCAAACATTTCTTTTGCTTATCATACTCCATCAAATATTGGCGTCAAAATTCCCCAGCCAACACCTATAAACCGCTTAAACCAAACGCGATTCTCAATGACCGCCTAGATTGGGCCGTCGTTGACCACCTCCTTACACCATTGCCAAGTTTATCCACCGACTGCCGGACCACCGCTTTTGCAACTCCATCGTCGATGTGTCCCCTAACCGCTTCTTTGTAACTTTAGTGCTCTTTATCTTACTTTAACAAACATTTTTAAGAATTTATTTCAAGTAACCTTATTACTACAAACATATTACTAACATTACAAAACTTATATTCTTTAGCGTTCTCAACTTACTTTTAAAAAAAATAATCGACCATTTTTAAATTTTTTACTTGTGCGGAATTTTTCTAACAATTTAGTTTCATATGAAAATACTACAAAGTAATAAAATAATTTTGCAATCTAAATAAAAAAAATCTTTTGAGCTAAGATACTTAAAATAAATAAAAATTAAATGTTTTATTTACTTAACTAAAATTCACATTTCCTGCAAAATTTGCCATTATCAAATTTCAAAATTAAATCAATATATTCATTAAAAAAATCCTTTTAAATTTCTTAACATCTTATAAAAAGTATTTTCAACTCTTATAAGATTCCAAGTTTTCAGTTTTCTTTTATAAAACATTTTTATTTATTTACTTAAATGTCATAAAGTTTCTAAGTCTAAACAATTTACAAAAGTTGACTCCTTGTAACTTGATTTTTTAAGGTGATTTTCGAAATCTACAATTTTATTAACAAAAATATTCAAATCTTTTAAGTTCTACTAAAAACAAATGAATTTAGCTAATTAATCATCATCTTCGCCAACATGTTTTCTCTACCAATTTAAAAGATTGTGAATAAAATAAAAATTTAAAATCTAGAATTATAATTCATAAAATTTATTTCTTACATTCTACCATCATCGAAATCACAATTTTTTCGATTAAAAATTCAACTTCCCAATTCAAACTATTTTTACCAGAAAACTAAACATAGACATGAGTTATGGTCTTCTCAAAAAAGTCTAGTCTTCGAATAAAAATAAGAAACTGCAATTCAATTTCTTCAATAGTAGTTACCGCAATTCAATTTCTTCAATTCCTACTTAATAGTTCTTTAGATAGATTTTTTCTATAATTATTTGAAATTCTCAACATTTGTCCATTTGTTGCCTTTTCACTGCTGCAGAATTATTGGTGATATTTGGCATTTGGATGGGAAATCTCATCCCTAAGGGTTGGCTAATTCGACCCACATTGTTAATGCCTGAACCAGATCCTTGTAGTGGCGAAGTGACGTTCACCACTGGGTCTGCGAACGTTGATGTTGTATTATGCAAACTTGCCATCACTGAAGTTGGCATGCCATAAGGCTGTTCGCGAGTAGTTAGAGGCATTACAAACCCAGTCACATAAGGCCTGAATAAACTATTCCCCACCGGAGGGGGTTCACTGGTGGACCCTGTGCCCCTAAATAAGACAAAATATGTCTATTTTGGGCAATTGACTGCACAGGCGTCGTACATCCTGTAGATGGTAAAGTTTCAGACACAGACGCTGGAACCGTATCTCCCCTGTCGAAGATGAAGGGGGCGGTTCTCCATTATTTAGTGGATTTTGATTATTTGGTGCATTTTGATTCACCATCCTCCTTACATATCTTCTCTTTGGTCTTTCTTCGTTGTTTATGGCTATTCTACCACTCCTTAGTCTCATGCAACAAATTTAGAGAGATAGTAAAATGAAGAACAAAAAATTTTAGAAAGAAAAAAATGTTTTTAACAATAGCATTGTCCCAGTGGACATGCCAATTCGTTTACTATGAAAATTGGTAAACAACCGCTGGTCTCCAAAAATGGTTTACTTTACAGGATCAACCAGTGAATCGTAGGACATGTGTTATTGTTTAAAAAAATTTCTGAAAGTCTATGAACATTTCGACAATGTAGATGATTAGAGAAGATTGATTAAAGTTTTGAAAGTTTAAAAGTAAAATGCAGAATTTGTAAAGGAATTGCAATAAAGAACTTCAAATTAAATTGCAATAGAAAAAGTAATTGATAAAACTGAAAAAATAACTTCAATTAAAATGAAAATATGGTGTTTCAGACGTACATTCTCAACGAACTCGTTTCTTAATTAAACTTAGATACTTTGAGTAATTTGTGAGTATTTGTACAATGATTGAACACACCAAATCCTATACACTAAGACTCCTATTTATAATACGTCGAAAATAACCACTATGAACAGTCATTTCTCTAGAAAATGATACGTTTCACTTGTATGTCTCCAATTCGCCACAGCTTTACACGCGTCACCTTTGAGAAACGGATAAGGACAAAACTTAGTTATCATCCTTATTCAAAATTCAACTCTTCGTCGAACGCAACCTTTAACATTTCCTCCGTCGAAGTGACAATCTAAACTCAGAAAATATTTTTAAGTCCTTATCTAGCGTATCCTTCTTACAAGGACCTCTTCGACCAAGACCTTTACTCATGCTCCTGTCGAATTCCAAAACAACTCAAACATTTCCTTTGCTTATCATACTCCATCAAATATTGGCGTCAAAATTCCCAGCCAACACCTATAAACCGCTTAAACCAAACGCGATTCTCAATGACCGCCTAGATTGGGCCGTCGTTGACCACCTCCTTACACCATTGCCAAGTTTATCCACCGACTGCCGGACCACCGCTTTTGCAACTCCATCGTCGATGTGTCCCCTAACCGCTTCTTTGTAACTTTAGTGCTCTTTATCTTACTTTAACAAACATTTTTAAGAATTTATTTCAAGTAACCTTATTACTACAAACATATTACTAACATTACAAAACTTATATTCTTTAGCGTTCTCAACTTACTTTTAAAAAAAATAATCGACCATTTTAAAATTTTTTTACTTGTGCGGAATTTTTCTAACAATTTAGTTTCATATGAAAATACTACAAAGTAATAAAATAATTTTGCAATCTAAATAAAAAAAATCTTTTGAGCTAAGATACTTAAAATAAATAAAAATTAAATGTTTTATTTACTTAACTAAAATTCACATTTCCTGCAAAATTTGCCATTATCAAATTTCAAAATTAAATCAATATATTCATTAAAAAAATCCTTTTAAATTTCTTAACATCTTATAAAAAGTATTTTCAACTCTTATAAGATTCCAAGTTTTCAGTTTTCTTTTATAAAACATTTTTATTTATTTACTTAAATGTCATAAAGTTTCTAAGTCTAAACAATTTACAAAAGTTGACTCCTTGTAACTTGATTTTTTAAGGTGATTTTCGAAATCTACAATTTTATTAACAAAAATATTCAAATCTTTAAGTTCTACTAAAAACAAATGAATTTAGCTAATTAATCATCATCTTCGCCAACATGTTTTCTCTACCAATTTAAAAGATTGTGAATAAAATAAAAATTTAAAATCTAGAATTATAATTCATAAAATTTATTTCTTACATTCTACCATCATCGAAATCACAATTTTTTCGATTAAAAATTCAACTTCCCAATTCAAACTATTTTTACCAGAAAACTAAACATAGACATGAGTTATGGTCTTCTCAAAAAAGTCTAGTCTTCGAATAAAAATAAGAAACTGCAATTCAATTTCTTCAATAGTAGTTACCGCAATTCAATTTCTTCAATTCCTACTTAATAGTTCTTTAGATAGATTTTTTCTATAATTATTTGAAATTCTCAACATTTGTCCATTTGTTGCCTTTTCACTGCTGCAGAATTATTGGTGATATTTGGCATTTGGATGGGAAATCTCATCCCTAAGGGTTGGCTAATTCGACCCACATTGTTAATGCCTGAACCAGATCCTTGTAGTGGCGAAGTGACGTTCACCACTGGGTCTGCGAACGTTGATGTTGTATTATGCAAACTTGCCATCACTGAAGTTGGCATGCCATAAGGCTGTTCGCGAGTAGTTAGAGGCATTACAAACCCAGTCACATAAGGCCTGAATAAACTATTCCCCACCGGAGGGGGTTCACTGGTGGACCCTGTGCCCCTAAATAAGACAAAATATGTCTATTTTGGGCAATTGACTGCACAGGCGTCGTACATCCTGTAGATGGTAAAGTTTCAGACACAGACGCTGGAACCGTATCTCCCCTGTCGAAGATGAAGGGGGCGGTTCTCCATTATTTAGTGGATTTTGATTATTTGGTGCATTTTGATTCACCATCCTCCTTACATATCTTCTCTTTGGTCTTTCTTCGTTGTTTATGGCTATTCTACCACTCCTTAGTCTCATGCAACAAATTTAGAGAGATAGTAAAATGAAGAACAAAAAATTTTTAGAAAGAAAAAAATGTTTTTAACAATAAGCATTGTCCCAGTGGACATGCCAATTCGTTTACTATGAAAATTGGTAAACAACCGCTGGTCTCCAAAAATGGTTACTTTACAGGATCAACCAGTGAATCGTAGGACCTGTGTTATTGTTTAAAAAAATTTCTGAAAGTCTATGAACATTTCGACAATGTAGATGATTAGAGAAGATTGATTAAAGTTTTGAAAGTTTAAAAGTAAAATGCAGAATTTGTAAAGGAAATTGCAATAAAGAACTTCAAATTAAATTGCAATAGAAAAAGTAATTGATAAAACTGAAAAAATAACTTCAATTAAAATGAAAATATGGTGTTTCAGACGTACATTCTCAACGAACTCGTTTCTTAATTAAAACTTAGATACTTTGAGTAATTTGTGAGTATTTGTACAATGATTGAACACACCAAATCCTATACACTAAGACTCCTATTTATAATACGTCGAAAATAACCACTATGAACAGTCATTTCTCCAGAAAATGATACGTTTCACTTGTATGTCTCCAATTCGCCACAGCTTTACACGCGTCACCTTTGAGAAACGGATAAGGACAAAACTTAGTTATCATCCTTATTCAAAATTCAAACTCTTCGTCGAACGCAACCTTTAACATTTCCTCCGTCGAAGTGACAATCTAAACTCAGAAAATATTTTTAAGTCCTTATCTAGCGTATCCTTCTTACAAGGACCTCTTCGACCAAGACCTTTACTCATGCTCCTGTCGAATTCCAAAACAACTCAAACATTTCTTTTGCTTATCATACTCCATCAAATATTGGCGTCAAAATTCCCAGCCAACACCTATAAACCGCTTAAACCAAACGCGATTCTCAATGACCGCCTAGATTGGGCCGTCGTTGACCACCTCCTTACACCATTGCCAAGTTTATCCACCGACTGCCCGGACCACCGCTTTTGCAACTCCATCGTCGATGTGTCCCCCTAACCGCTTCTTTGTAACTTTAGTGCTCTTTATCTTACTTTAACAAACATTTTTAAGAATTTATTTCAAGTAACCTTATTACTACAAACATATTACTAACATTACAAAACTTATATTCTTTAGCGTTCTCAACTTACTTTTAAAAAAAATAATCGACCATTTTAAATTTTTTTACTTGTGCGGAATTTTTCTAACAATTTAGTTTCATATGAAAATACTACAAAGTAATAAAATAATTTTGCAATCTAAATAAAAAAAATCTTTTGAGCTAAGATACTTAAAATAAATAAAAATTAAATGTTTTATTTACTTAACTAAAATTCACATTTCCTGCAAAATTTGCCATTATCAAATTTCAAAATTAAATCAATATATTCATTAAAAAAATCCTTTTAAATTTCTTAACATCTTATAAAAAGTATTTTCAACTCTTATAAGATTCCAAGTTTTCAGTTTTCTTTTATAAAACATTTTTATTTATTTACTTAAATGTCATAAAGTTTCTAAGTCTAAACAATTTACAAAAGTTGACTCCTTGTAACTTGATTTTTTAAGGTGATTTTCGAAATCTACAATTTTATTAACAAAAATATTCAAATCTTTTAAGTTCTACTAAAAACAAATGAATTTTAGCTAATTAATCATCATCTTCGCCAACATGTTTTCTCTACCAATTTAAAAGATTGTGAATAAAATAAAAATTTAAAATCTAGAATTATAATTCATAAAATTTATTTCTTACATTCTACCATCATCGAAATCACAATTTTTTCGATTAAAAATTCAACTTCCCAATTCAAACTATTTTTTACCAGAAAACTAAACATAGACATGAGTTATGGTCTTCTCAAAAAAGTCTAGTCTTCGAATAAAAATAAGAAACTGCAATTCAATTTCTTCAATAGTAGTTACCGCAATTCAATTTCTTCAATTCCTACTTAATAGTTCTTTAGATAGATTTTTTCTATAATTATTTGAAATTCTCAACATTTGTCCATTTGTTGCCTTTTCACTGCTGCAGAATTATTGGTGATATTTGGCATTTGGATGGGAAATCTCATCCCTAAGGGTTGGCTAATTCGACCCACATTGTTAATGCCTGAACCAGATCCTTGTAGTGGCGAAGTGACGTTCACCACTGGGTCTGCGAACGTTGATGTTGTATTATGCAAACTTGCCATCACTGAAGTTGGCATGCCATAAGGCTGTTCGCGAGTAGTTAGAGGCATTACAAACCCAGTCACATAAGGCCTGAATAAACTATTCCCCACCGGAGGGGGGTTCACTGGTGGACCCTGTGCCCCTAAATAAGACAAAATATGTCTATTTTGGGCAATTGACTGCACAGGCGTCGTACATCCTGTAGATGGTAAAGTTTCAGACACAGACGCTGGAACCGTATCTCCCCTGTCGAAGATGAAGGGGCGGTTCTCCATTATTTAGTGGATTTTGATTATTTGGTGCATTTTGATTCACCATCCTCCTTACATATCTTCTCTTTGGTCTTTCTTCGTTGTTTATGGCTATTCTACCACTCCTTAGTCTCATGCAACAAATTTAGAGAGATAGTAAAATGAAGAACAAAAAATTTTAGAAAGAAAAAAAATGTTTTTAAACAATAGCATTGTCCCAGTGGACATGCCAATTCGTTTACTATGAAAATTGGTAAACAACCGCTGGTCTCCAAAAATGGTTTACTTTACAGGATCAACCAGTGAATCGTAGGACCTGTGTTATTGTTTTAAAAAAATTTCTGAAAGTCTATGAACATTTCGACAATGTAGATGATTAGAGAAGATTGATTAAAGTTTTGAAAGTTTAAAAGTAAAATGCAGAATTTGTAAAGGAATTGCAATAAAGAACTTCAAATTAAATTGCAATAGAAAAAGTAATTGATAAAACTGAAAAAATAACTTCAATTAAAATGAAAATATGGTGTTTCAGACGTACATTCTCAACGAACTCGTTTCTTAATTAAACTTAGATACTTTGAGTAATTTGTGAGTATTTGTACAATGATTGAACACACCAAATCCTATACACTAAGACTCCTATTTATAATACGTCGAAAATAACCACTATGAACAGTCATTTCTCCAGAAAATGATACGTTTCACTTGTATGTCTCCAATTCGCCACAGCTTTACACGCGTCACCTTTGAGAAACGGATAAGGACAAAACTTAGTTATCATCCTTATTCAAAATTCAAACTCTTCGTCGAACGCAACCTTTAACATTTCCTCCGTCGAAGTGACAATCTAAACTCAGAAAATATTTTTAAGTCCTTATCTAGCGTATCCTTCTTACAAGGACCTCTTCGACCAAGACCTTTACTCATGCTCCTGTCGAATTCCAAAACAACTCAAACATTTCTTTTGCTTATCATACTCCATCAAATATTGGCGTCAAAATTCCCAGCCAACACCTATAAACCGCTTAAACCAAACGCGATTCTCAATGACCGCCTAGATTGGGCCGTCGTTGACCACCTCCTTACACCATTGCCAAGTTTATCCACCGACTGCCGGACCACCGCTTTTGCAACTCCATCGTCGATGTGTCCCCTAACCGCTTCTTTGTAACTTTAGTGCTCTTTATCTTACTTTAACAAACATTTTTAAGAATTTATTTCAAGTAACCTTATTACTACAAACATATTACTAACATTACAAAACTTATATTCTTTAGCGTTCTCAACTTACTTTTAAAAAAAAATAATCGACCATTTTAAATTTTTTTACTTGTGCGGAATTTTTCTAACAATTTAGTTTCATATGAAAATACTACAAAGTAATAAAATAATTTTGCAATCTAAATAAAAAAAATCTTTTGAGCTAAGATACTTAAAATAAATAAAAATTAAATGTTTTATTTACTTAACTAAAATTCACATTTCCTGCAAAATTTGCCATTATCAAATTTCAAAATTAAATCAATATATTCATTAAAAAAATCCTTTTAAATTTCTTAACATCTTATAAAAAGTATTTTCAACTCTTATAAGATTCCAAGTTTTCAGTTTTCTTTTATAAAACATTTTTATTTATTTACTTAAATGTCATAAAGTTTCTAAGTCTAAACAATTTACAAAAGTTGACTCCTTGTAACTTGATTTTTTAAGGTGATTTTCGAAATCTACAATTTTATTAACAAAAATATTCAAATCTTTTAAGTTCTACTAAAAACAAATGAATTTAGCTAATTAATCATCATCTTCGCCAACATGTTTTCTCTACCAATTTAAAAGATTGTGAATAAAATAAAAATTTAAAATCTAGAATTATAATTCATAAATTTATTTCTTACATTCTACCATCATCGAAATCACAATTTTTTCGATTAAAAATTCAACTTCCCAATTCAAACTATTTTTACCAGAAAACTAAACATAGACATGAGTTATGGTCTTCTCAAAAAAGTCTAGTCTTCGAATAAAAATAAGAAACTGCAATTCAATTTCTTCAATAGTAGTTACCGCAATTCAATTTCTTCAATTCCTACTTAATAGTTCTTTAGATAGATTTTTTCTATAATTATTTGAAATTCTCAACATTTGTCCATTTGTTGCCTTTTCACTGCTGCAGAATTATTGGTGATATTTGGCATTTGGATGGGAAATCTCATCCCTAAGGGTTGGCTAATTCGACCCACATTGTTAATGCCTGAACCAGATCCTTGTAGTGGCGAAGTGACGTTCACCACTGGGTCTGCGAACGTTGATGTTGTATTATGCAAACTTGCCATCACTGAAGTTGGCATGCCATAAGGCTGTTCGCGAGTAGTTAGAGGCATTACAAACCCAGTCACATAAGGCCTGAATAAACTATTCCCCACCGGAGGGGGTTCACTGGTGGACCTGTGCCCCTAAATAAGACAAAATATGTCTATTTTGGGCAATTGACTGCACAGGCGTCGTACATCCTGTAGATGGTAAAGTTTCAGACACAGACGCTGGAACCGTATCTCCCCTGTCGAAGATGAAGGGGGCGGTTCTCCATTATTTAGTGGATTTTGATTATTTGGTGCATTTTGATTCACCATCCTCCTTACATATCTTCTCTTTGGTCTTTCTTCGTTGTTTATGGGCTATTCTACACTCCTTAGTCTCATGCAACAAATTTAGAGAGATAGTAAAATGAAGAACAAAAAATTTTAGAAAGAAAAAAATGTTTTTAACAATAGCATTGTCCCAGTGGACATGCCAATTCGTTTACTATGAAAATTGGTAAACAACCGCTGGTCTCCAAAAATGGTTTACTTTACAGGATCAACCAGTGAATCGTAGGACCTGTGTTATTGTTTAAAAAAATTTCTGAAAGTCTATGAACATTTCGACAATGTAGATGATTAGAGAAGATTGATTAAAGTTTTGAAAGTTTAAAAGTAAAATGCAGAATTTGTAAAGGAATTGCAATAAAGAACTTCAAATTAAATTGCAATAGAAAAAGTAATTGATAAAACTGAAAAAATAACTTCAATTAAAATGAAAATATGGTGTTTCAGACGTACATTCTCAACGAACTCGTTTCTTAATTAAACTTAGATACTTTGAGTAATTTGTGAGTATTTGTACAATGATTGAACACACCAAATCCTATACACTAAGACTCCTATTTATAATACGTCGAAAATAACCACTATGAACAGTCATTTCTCCAGAAAATGATACGTTTCACTTGTATGTCTCCAATTCGCCACAGCTTTACACGCGTCACCTTTGAGAAACGGATAAGGACAAAACTTAGTTATCATCCTTATTCAAAATTCAAACTCTTCGTCGAACGCAACCTTTAACATTTCCTCCGTCGAAGTGACAATCTAAACTCAGAAAATATTTTTAAGTCCTTATCTAGCGTATCCTTCTTACAAGGACCTCTTCGACCAAGACCTTTACTCATGCTCCTGTCGAATTCCAAAACAACTCAAACATTTCTTTTGCTTATCATACTCCATCAAATATTGGCGTCAAAATTCCCAGCCAACACCTATAAACCGCTTAAACCAAACGCGATTCTCAATGACCGCCTAGATTGGGCCGTCGTTGACCACCTCCTTACACCATTGCCAAGTTTATCCACCGACTGCCGACCACCGCTTTTGCAACTCCATCGTCGATGTGTCCCCTAACCGCTTCTTTGTAACTTTAGTGCTCTTTATCTTACTTTAACAAACATTTTTAAGAATTTATTTCAAGTAACCTTATTACTACAAACATATTACTAACATTACAAAACTTATATTCTTTAGCGTTCTCAACTTACTTTTAAAAAAAAATAATCGACCATTTTAAATTTTTTTTACTTGTGCGGAATTTTTCTAACATTTAGTTTCATATGAAAATACTACAAAGTAATAAAATAATTTTGCAATCTAAATAAAAAAAATCTTTTGAGCTAAGATACTTAAAATAAATAAAAATTAAATGTTTTATTTACTTAACTAAAATTCACATTTCCTGCAAAATTTGCCATTATCAAATTTCAAAATTAAATCAATATATTCATTAAAAAAATCCTTTTAAATTTCTTAACATCTTATAAAAAGTATTTTCAACTCTTATAAGATTCCAAGTTTTCAGTTTTCTTTTATAAAACATTTTTATTTATTTACTTAAATGTCATAAAGTTTCTAAGTCTAAACAATTTACAAAAGTTGACTCCTTGTAACTTGATTTTTTAAGGTGATTTTCGAAATCTACAATTTTATTAACAAAAATATTCAAATCTTTTAAGTTCTACTAAAAACAAATGAATTTAGCTAATTAATCATCATCTTCGCCAACATGTTTTCTCTACCAATTTAAAAGATTGTGAATAAAATAAAAATTTAAAATCTAGAATTATAATTCATAAAATTTATTTCTTACATTCTACCATCATCGAAATCACAATTTTTTCGATTAAAAATTCAACTTCCCAATTCAAACTATTTTTACCAGAAAACTAAACATAGACATGAGTTATGGTCTTCTCAAAAAAGTCTAGTCTTCGAATAAAAATAAGAAACTGCAATTCAATTTCTTCAATAGTAGTTACCGCAATTCAATTTCTTCAATTCCTACTTAATAGTTCTTTAGATAGATTTTTTCTATAATTATTTGAAATTCTCAACATTTGTCCATTTGTTGCCTTTTCACTGCTGCAGAATTATTGGTGATATTTGGCATTTGGATGGGAAATCTCATCCCTAAGGGTTGGCTAATTCGACCCACATTGTTAATGCCTGAACCAGATCCTTGTAGTGGCGAAGTGACGTTCACCACTGGGTCTGCGAACGTTGATGTTGTATTATGCAAACTTGCCATCACTGAAGTTGGCATGCCATAAGGCTGTTCGCGAGTAGTTAGAGGCATTACAAACCCAGTCACATAAGGCCTGAATAAACTATTCCCCACCGGAGGGGGTTCACTGGTGGACCCTGTGCCCCTAAATAAGACAAAATATGTCTATTTTGGGCAATTGACTGCACAGGCGTCGTACATCCTGTAGATGGTAAAGTTTCAGACACAGACGCTGGAACCGTATCTCCCCTGTCGAAGATGAAGGGGGCGGTTCTCCATTATTTAGTGGATTTTGATTATTTGGTGCATTTTGATTCACCATCCTCCTTACATATCTTCTCTTTGGTCTTTCTTCGTTGTTTATGGCTATTCTACCACTCCTTAGTCTCATGCAACAAATTTAGAGAGATAGTAAAATGAAGAACAAAAAATTTTAGAAAGAAAAAAATGTTTTTAACAATAGCATTGTCCCAGTGGACATGCCAATTCGTTTACTATGAAAATGGTAAACAACCGCTGGTCTCCAAAAATGGTTTACTTTACAGGATCAACCAGTGAATCGTAGGACCTGTGTTATTGTTTAAAAAAAATTTCTGAAAGTCTATGAACATTTCGACAATGTAGATGATTAGAGAAGATTGATTAAAGTTTTGAAAGTTTAAAAGTAAAATGCAGAATTTGTAAAGGAATTGCAATAAAGAACTTCAAATTAAATTGCAATAGAAAAAGTAATTGATAAAACTGAAAAAATAACTTCAATTAAAATGAAAATATGGTGTTTCAGACGTACATTCTCAACGAACTCGTTTCTTAATTAAACTTAGATACTTTGAGTAATTTGTGAGTATTTGTACAATGATTGAACACACCAAATCCTATACACTAAGACTCCTATTTATAATACGTCGAAAATAACCACTATGAACAGTCATTTCTCCAGAAAATGATACGTTTCACTTGTATGTCTCCAATTCGCCACAGCTTTACACGCGTCACCTTTGAGAAACGGATAAGGACAAAACTTAGTTATCATCCTTATTCAAAATTCAAACTCTTCGTCGAACGCAACCTTTAACATTTCCTCCGTCGAAGTGACAATCTAAACTCAGAAAATATTTTTAAGTCCTTATCTAGCGTATCCTTCTTACAAGGACCTCTTCGACCAAGACCTTTACTCATGCTCCTGTCGAATTCCAAAACAACTCAAACATTTCTTTTGCTTATCATACTCCATCAAATATTGGCGTCAAAATTCCCAGCCAACACCTATAAACCGCTTAAACCAAACGCGATTCTCAATGACCGCCTAGATTGGGCCGTCGTTGACCACCTCCTTACACCATTGCCAAGTTTATCCACCGACTGCCGGACCACCGCTTTTGCAACTCCATCGTCGATGTGTCCCCTAAC